>OY804601.1:22706705-22874047 GCA_963680895.1 Fragum sueziense
ATATCTATAGCTTGTCTACTGATATCTTTATTAACGTATTGTGTAATACCACGATTACAGACATTACCGGGTAAGAATAATATGGCGCTGATAATCGCCCTGCTACTAGCACAGTCAGTTTACTTAGTCAGTAGTTACGCGGGTTTCGAGTCTGACACGATTGAATGTAAAGTTATTGGCGGTATCACCCATTTTCTGTGGCTGTTGTCGATCACGTGGATGAATGCGTGCACGTTCCACATGTTCCGCGTGCTGTTACAGACACGTGACATGGCACACAGATCATCCTCCTTGAAATACTTCCAATATCACATCTACTGTATCACCCTCTCTCTCATATTCGTCATCATCAACATCACCGTATCCATGGTAAGCAGTGACGGTGTGGACGTTGGTTACGGTAAGGACAGGTGTTACATCTCGGAGCAGAGGATGGTAGAGTTCACTTTCGGTATCCCGGCCGGTGTCTTAATCATCGCTAACATTACCATGTTTGTTATCATCATCATTAAGCTTAAACGTGCTCCAAACGTCAGCAAAAACGTCAAACATGAACGTAACTACTTCTTCGTGTTCGCTAAATTGTCCACAATCACAGGCGCTACTTGGCTGTTTGGGTTTTTATACATGTGGACGGACATTATAGCATTTTCGTACATATTTATCATACTGAATGGCGGACAGGGACTGTTTCTAATGCTAGCATTTGTGTTCAACAAACGAACGTTCGGCATGTTTAGAGACAGAAGGGACGTACTGACAACCTCCATATTTGGAAGAACACGATCGTCTAGGGCCGCCGACAGCAATGGTAGTACCAGAAAAACGCCACACACGGAAAAGTTGGAGAATAAGTAATGCATGAATAAACCTTAACCAAAAACAATATCGTCACTTTTCACCGAAAACCTCATAAATGCTGCTTAGTTTAAACTGCAGTTACGAGGTTTGCGATGAAAAACAGTTATATATTGGACATATTCAATTTTTGACGAACACGATCGTCTAGGGCTGTAGACAGCTATGGTAGGACTAGGAAAACGCCACGTGTACACGGAAAAGTCGGGGGATAAGTAATGCATTAATAAACGTTACACAGTGACATAATTGTCGCTTTTCTTCAAAAAGCTCGTAACTGCAGCTTAGTTTAAGCTGCAGTTATGAGGTTTTCGATGAAAAGCAGTCATATACTTGAAATATGCATCATTGGACGAACACGAGCATCTAGGACAGCAGACAACAATGGTAGTACTAGAAAAACGTCACACAAGGGAAAGTCGGAGGATAAGTAATGCATTAAATAATAAACTTTACCCAAAAACAATCTGGTCGATTTTCTTTGAGAACGATTTCCTCGGGAACTGAGCTACAGTTACGAGGTTTGTACTGAAACGCGGTGATATATTTGACATACCTAACCTTGGACGAACAAGATCGTTTAGTACGGAATCTTGTTTCCGCCATCCAATTTTCTATGGGCATACAACACGAAAAGTCGAAATTAGTGCGACCAACTTCCGCTTTTCTACCAAAAATTTACCTAGAAATGTAGAAATGTTGAGGTTTTGTTTGTGACAATTGTCAGAAGTTGGTGACGATTGTCAGAAATAATTGTGGCCTTCTTAAACTTTTCGACTTTTCACAAACTCAAATTTGATAGAAAAGTCGAAATTAGTGCGACTAACTTCCACTTTTCTACCAAAATTGAGTTTGTGAAAAGTCGAAAAGTTGAAGTTTTGTTTGTGACAATTGTCAGAGGTTAGTGACAATTGTCAGAAATTAATGCGACTAACTTCAACTTTTCGACTTTTCACAAACTAAAATTTGATAGAAAAGTCGAAATTAGTGCGACTTACTTCAACTTTTCGACTTTTCACAAACTCAATTTTGTGAAAAGTCGAAATTAGTGTGACTTTCTTCTATTTTTCTACCAAGATTTTACCTAGAAATGTAGAAATCTTGAAGTTTTGTTTGTGACAATTGTCAGAAGTTAGTGTGAATAACTTCAACTTTTCGACTTTTCACAAACTCTATTTTGGTAGAAAAGTGAAAGTTAGTCACACTAATTTCGACTATTCTATCAAAATTGAATTTGTGAAAAGAAGAAAAGTTAAAGTTAGTCACACTAACTTCTGACAATTGTCACAGACAATCCTGAAAATTTCTGCATTTCAAAAACTCAATTTCCTTAGAAAAGTGGATGGCGGAAAGAGGATTCCGTAGTTAAGGGCCACAGACAGCAATGTTAGTACAAAAAATACCACACACGGAAAATTCGGTGGATAAGTAATGCATTAATAAACGTAACACAATGACAATATCGTCACTTTTCACCGAAAACCTCATAACTGCAGCTTAGTCTAAGCTGCAGTTACGACGTCTGCGATGAAAATCAGTTATAGATTGGATACATTCAACTTTGGACGAACACGATCATAAGAGTTTGTTTACAGCAGATATAAGCATTATTGTCTGAGATTATCCTCCCTTCTATCTCCACAAATACAAATAACATCAGCTGGTACATCTGCTCAAGACTGACGTTACTTGAAGGTACCAATATGCCGCTAATCCTATAACCGGCACTATCTAGGGATTCTATAAGTGCGTCACAACGGCCATTTTTAAAGCTGCGGTAAGGTGAACAGGTTACCTCCCTGCACTGTTCCTGAAAAGTAATTATAATATTTTCGGTTTTCAGCAAAATCATCGTAACAGCAGCTTTAAACAAGCTGCGAGGGTTTTGGTGCAAAGTAGCAATATACAGGGTAGTGAAGATGTTATTTTTCTATACGTACGTCAAACCGGTCCTGCTTAAAAGTGCGGTAAGGTGAGCATGTAACCTACATTGAGTCTGAAAAGTTATTATAATATCGACGCTTTTCAACAAAAAAACTCGTAACTGCAGTTACGAGGTTTGTTTTTGTTGAAAAACAGCGATAGATAGGAAGTGAAGACGATATTATTCTATTAGAACGTCACAACGGCCCTGCTTAAGGTTTACGAACTGAGAATAAAATGCAGAGCCAGAGGCGAAATTTGAAAAGTGCCAGTAATTCCTTAACAGTGTTACACTTCCATTCCAAATACAAACATAAGCATTTTGTAGGGTTTAGAATTTTGTATTAATGCATACTTATGGAAATATTTGACAAAAATGTTCAAAATTACCTCCCTTGCATATGAATATAGAGTAAAATAATATTTGTAAATTATTTTCTTCTTGAAGCATAATCTTAAAATCCGGCATGGTGAATCAACTTATGTGAAGTGTATTTACAAGTTTGTGTAAGTTGATGCATTTCGTATGGCTAGAAAGTGGTGTTTTCATTCTCAGTTCGTAAACCTTAAAGCTGCAGTAAGGTGAGCATGTGACTTCCCGGCATTGGTCCTGAAACAATCACGTAGATATTTATCAACACGAACATTAATCACGTGATTTCGTAATGATATTTGTTTTCATTTTTGTTATCAAAGACATTAAATAAGAATGCATTTACAGTGAATTTTCCGTACAATACTAACTAGTACTTTATTCTTCATTTTAAAGTGCCTTTTCTCCGAATTATTTTGATAACGATCTCCCCAAATTCCTTCAAGTTGCTAAATTCTTAAAGAATATGGGGAGTTAAAGGGGGGGGGGGGGGTCACCAAAAGTTTTCAATCGCAGGCCGTTGTTTATTTTCATAATCAGTGTTCACGCTAACCAGTCTGAAGGAATTTTTGTGAGATCTTTGTATCAAAATTAATCAGAGAAGTGGATTCTTTCTACCTGATTTTCCATTTATGGCATTTACACCCACTGATTTGAATGCGAAATTAAATAGCCGTTTGCAAACACAATTCAAATTATACCTGTCAAGATGTCTGTTTTCTGGAGAAATGATAAAAGAATATCGTATGCCTTATTCTTAGCGAGGCCTTATTTTGACTCCTGTAATAGATAATGATTTGAAGAGCATTGATAGAAAACAAGTGATGACCAACTTATCGTCTGTGCTATTGCAAAACCGCGTAACTCCAGCTTGATTAAAGCTGGAGTTACGAGGTTTTGTAATAGCACCAACGTTACGCTCATTTTGCCCGGATACCTTTGCTAAGAGGCTTTTTTAAAAGCTTTAATTTTTCGTCTGCAATGCCTTTGAATTTCGTCGTTTGGGAAAACACAAACATCTTACCGTGATATCATCATACACAGCCTGATTTCCACAAGCTGTTTCTACTTCATCTGTGTCTCTAGGACCAAAGCTCAGTAGGCCGGAGAACGCAAATGGGCTTCCTGGATCGGCCGACATGGTCCTACAGATATACTCGGTCGGGGTCAATCCATTACAGATCGCACAAAAAGGGTTGTCGAAGTAAACAGTTTCGTCGTTATATTCAACTATTATCGTAGACGAGAAGGCGTGACACGACCTTTCCACTTCGGCGTCAAATTCGAGCCAAAGTCCGGTTTGATTACACGTACTTTTGACGTGACTACAATATTCCGCGTGTATATGCAGTGGTTCACCGAGTTGAATATTACATTGTGATTCTCCCCTAATGATTGATGACAATAAATCAGCAGGACTTGTAAAATCTGGATTGAATGGGCAATAAAGGGTCATTTTCCAAGGCGCTAAAGCATTTACGTCGGCGCCGTTACATTTGGCACAATGTTTATTACGATACGTTTTCATAGTAACCTTGTCAGAAAGCGGAGTGACGTCATCAAACGAAATATCTTTAAAGTTTTGAAATTCACCAGAACAACGGAATGAAATCTGTTCATCTGTATCAGGCGGACACGTTTGGATTGCTAGAACAAGATTGTCCATGTAAGACACGGTAACG
The DNA here is from genome assembly GCA_963680895.1 of Fragum sueziense. Lineage (NCBI taxonomy): Eukaryota > Metazoa > Mollusca > Bivalvia > Cardiida > Cardiidae > Fragum > Fragum sueziense. The sequence goes on from OY804601.1 coordinate 22,711,542, forward strand.
TTGTATGACCTGATCTGTGTAAGCATGCAGGATTCTGCAGGTCCGGTAGTTGTGGACCTGGATACAGACTGCAGCTGTAGACCCCGATAATCAGGACAACATGATGCCGTCTCCTCGCACTCCGGCTCACACAGGCAGAACTCGCAACACGGTGATTCACGGAATATACCAGGCGGCGGAGGCGTCAACCCGAACGTAAAGTTACACAATCTTATATACGGGCAATAAATTTATTTGGTCAGGAATTGTCAGAAAAACAGCAGATAAATTTTCAAAACCTTCAATTCAAATAATTTTATTTGTATGTTCCCGTCTTTGTCAACCTATGAAATTGATAAAAAGGCTAGCCATATATGTCTCATAGTCGTATGCAGAATTTGGTGAAAATTTGAAACCAGTAAAATTGTGAAATAATGAGAATTGTGAACAACGGCACCTTAGAATGCTCTCGGATTTTAATGATACCCATCTAGCAAAAGCTCAGTATTGCTTACATAGTATTGATATCAGTCCCCAATCTTACATCAGAATAGCAAGAGGAGTCATCGTACAACATTTTTGTATCAATATTGTTGATACAAACATGCGAAAATGATGCATGTTCTTCTCAAATCTGAGATTATCAAAAAGTTAATATGTCAACAAAGCAGTGGCTAGTTCATCATTACAATAGAAATACCGGTATTAACAATTTTGCATTCAAAGGCACAATTAATGTACAATAAAAACTGTTTTTGTGTTCTTTTTATTATCTTGAGCAGTGTAGTAAAGAAAAAAATGTTAATATTTTTAATAACTATGCGAAAATGCTCTTATAAGGGCCCAGCACTGTAACCGGATGCGGAAAGTAGTCTAAGTGCTGATAAGCCACAAAGGAAAGTTAAAAAGGGTGACATAATAGATTAAAAATGTAACATTATGCATCTCCTTTATTTTTCATCCCCACATTTTATAATTTACTCTGCTGTTTGGGATTTTTTCTTCCATTATATTATTGGTGGGTGGGGTACGACAATGTGCCCATTATTCTTTAAATTCATGTTTTTGTGTGAAAAAAAGTTAAAATTGATGCCATGTGTAAGTTGGTTATGTTAAATAAAGACACAACAAAGCATAATGAGCTATTTACAAATGTATTTGGAAATGATTAAGTAAAATCTTAGATTTTACATTCTTAGAAATCTGGACCCTTTACACTTAAATTCAAAAACAACACTGTTACCGGTTTTATTTTTTCTTCATATTTTACCATAAGCATGGGCATATATAAGGGCAATTTTTATGTAAATTTTATAGGTTGACAAAAACTGGAACTAGGTGAAATTAAGACCTGAATTTGGTCGAAATACTTAAAAACTAAAAAAATTGACGATGAGGTCATACAAAATCTTCTAGAAAACTGTTTTTTGTTGAATAATATGTAATATTCTGGTTTATACACAATGAGAAATTATTAGACATTATTTTTGGGGACAATTTGGCTCGAATACGACAAAGCTGGGTGTATATGGCCTCGTTAAGTAAGGATACCCCAAATTTTTAAGCAAAAATCTTAAAATTCTTAAAAAAATATTTTCCAGAAAAGATTTTTAAAAAACATTTCGGGAATAACGTGGTAATAAAGAATACTAACTTCATGCCAAATTTCATGAAATTCCGAGCGTGGGCACAACCCTATGGGAATTTCTAATAGGGTGAGACCCCCCTTTGACTATATTGGGACGATTTATTAGAAAAATCTCGGCGGATTTCAGCATTTGGATTGTCTTTCTATATGATATATAGACTACATTTATCCGAATGGCGGCCATCTTGGAAAATGGCCACCGGATGCGAATTTCAAGTGGCTAGCACTTTTTTCTGATTCAGGGACCCTCAAAGACTTACCATACCAAAATCCATGCTTGTATCACAAAGTGAACGATTAGGCCAAATTTTCGGAGTTGTGCGCCCCACTGATATTGAAAGTTGGTGGGGTAATGCTATTTCGGAGCTACCCAAGGTTCTTATTCAACAATTTTCTATCTAAATGTAAATAACTGGCGAAATTTTTCAAAACATTTTGCTTTGCATATGAGCCCATGTTAACATGGTATGAGATCCATTGGCTTGCTTATGATAGATATTAAAATATTTGGCATTTTATGTTCTTTTTCATTTTTTGGTATATTTTCATATCCCAACTTTGGGGAAAACATTAACACGCTTTTATAAAGCGACTCATTGGTATAATATTTTAGGTGAGTACTTGTTCATAATGTGTTATTGCAAAATTATGAGGGATTTTTGCTAGCTAGTCGGAAAAATGAGTAATGGGCCCTTAAATGCACAAAAACCTATGACAAATTGTGGAATGAATAACAAAATACATTTTTCTGGCTTTTCTTCGTACAGAAAGGCACAAATGTTTATTTAGCTTTAATTTTAGCTGTCCTCAGGGAAAAGTACTACAAATAAGCTATTGCGGCCAGTTTCGTCTATTGTTCGTCCGTCTGTTTGTCTGACCGTCCATAATATCTAGCACAGTCAGTTTACTTAGTCAGTAGTTACGCGGGTTTCGAGTCTGACACGATTGAATGTAAAGTTATTGGCGGTATCACCCATTTTCTGTGGCTGTTGTCGATCACGTGGATGAATGCGTGCACGTTCCACATGTTCCGCGTGCTGTTACAGACACGTGACATGGCACACAGATCATCCTCCTTGAAATACTTCCAATATCACATCTACTGTATCACCCTCTCTCTCATATTCGTCATCATCAACATCACCGTATCCATGGTAAGCAGTGACGGTGTGGACGTTGGTTACGGTAAGGACAGGTGTTACATCTCGGAGCAGAGGATGGTAGAGTTCACTTTCGGTATCCCGGCCGGTGTCTTAATCATCGCTAACATTACCATGTTTGTTATCATCATCATTAAGCTTAAACGTGCTCCAAACGTCAGCAAAAACGTCAAACATGAACGTAACTACTTCTTCGTGTTCGCTAAATTGTCCACAATCACAGGCGCTACTTGGCTGTTTGGGTTTTTATACATGTGGACGGACATTATAGCATTTTCGTACATATTTATCATACTGAATGGCGGACAGGGACTGTTTCTAATGCTAGCATTTGTGTTCAACAAACGAACGTTCGGCATGTTTAGAGACAGAAGGGACGTACTGACAACCTCCATATTTGGAAGAACACGATCGTCTAGGGCCGCCGACAGCAATGGTAGTACCAGAAAAACGCCACACACGGAAAAGTTGGAGAATAAGTAATGCATGAATAAACCTTAGCCAAAAACAATATCGTCACTTTTCACCGAAAACCTCATAAATGCTGCTTAGTTTAAACTGCAGTTACGAGGTTTGCGATGAAAAACAGTTATATATTGGACATATTCAATTTTTGACGAACACGATCGTCTAGGGCTGTAGACAGCTATGGTAGGACTAGGAAAACGCCACGTGTACACGGAAAAGTCGGGGGATAAGTAATGCATTAATAAACGTTACACAGTGACATAATTGTCGCTTTTCTTCAAAAAGCTCGTAACTGCAGCTTAGTTTAAGCTGCAGTTATGAGGTTTTCGATGAAAAGCAGTCATATACTTGAAATATGCATCATTGGACGAACACGAGCATCTAGGACAGCAGACAACAATGGTAGTACTAGAAAAACGTCACACAAGGGAAAGTCGGAGGATAAGTAATGCATTAAATAATAAACTTTACCCAAAAACAATCTGGTCGATTTTCTTTGAGAACGATTTCCTCGGGAACTGAGCTACAGTTACGAGGTTTGTACTGAAACGCGGTGATATATTTGACATACCTAACCTTGGACGAACAAGATCGTTTAGTACGGAATCTTGTTTCCGCCATCCAATTTTCTATGGGCATACAACACGAAAAGTCGAAATTAGTGCGACCAACTTCCGCTTTTCTACCAAAAATTTACCTAGAAATGTAGAAATGTTGAGGTTTTGTTTGTGACAATTGTCAGAAGTTGGTGACGATTGTCAGAAATAAGTGTGGCCTTCTTAAACTTTTCGACTTTTCACAAACTCAAATTTGATAGAAAAGTCGAAATTAGTGCGACTAACTTCCACTTTTCTACCAAAATTGAGTTTGTGAAAAGTCGAAAAGTTGAAGTTTTGTTTGTGACAATTGTCAGAGGTTAGTGACAATTGTCAGAAATTAATGCGACTAACTTCAACTTTTCGACTTTTCACAAACTAAAATTTGATAGAAAAGTCGAAATTAGTGCGACTTACTTCAACTTTTCGACTTTTCACAAACTCAATTTTGTGAAAAGTCGAAATTAGTGTGACTTTCTTCTATTTTTCTACCAAGATTTTACCTAGAAATGTAGAAATCTTGAAGTTTTGTTTGTGACAATTGTCAGAAGTTAGTGTGAATAACTTCAACTTTTCGACTTTTCACAAACTCTATTTTGGTAGAAAAGTGAAAGTTAGTCACACTAATTTCGACTATTCTATCAAAATTGAATTTGTGAAAAGAAGAAAAGTTAAAGTTAGTCACACTAACTTCTGACAATTGTCACAGACAATCCTGAAAATTTCTGCATTTCAAAAACTCAATTTCCTTAGAAAAGTGGATGGCGGAAAGAGGATTCCGTAGTTAAGGGCCACAGACAGCAATGTTAGTACAAAAAATACCACACACGGAAAATTCGGTGGATAAGTAATGCATTAATAAACGTAACACAATGACAATATCGTCACTTTTCACCGAAAACCTCATAACTGCAGCTTAGTCTAAGCTGCAGTTACGACGTCTGCGATGAAAATCAGTTATAGATTGGATACATTCAACTTTGGACGAACACGATCGATCGTCGTAGGTCGCCGACAGTAATGGTAATACAAGAAAAACGCCAAACACAGAAAAGTTGGGGGATAAGTAATGCACAAATAAACCTTACACAATGTCAATATCGTCGCTTTTTTCGAAAGCTGCAGTTACGAGGTTTGCGATGAAAAGCAGTGATATATTGGACATATTCAATTTTGGACGAACGCGATCACCTAGGGCAGCAGACAAAATGGTAGTACCAGGAAAACGTCACACAAGGAAAAGTCGGGGGATAAGTAATGCGTTGATAAACGATATCGTGACTTTTCTTTTCGAAAACCTCGTAGCTGCAGCTTAGGTTAAGCTGCAGTTATAAGGTTTGCGATGAAAAACAGTGTTATATTGGACATATCCAACACGATCGTTTAGGGTCGCAAACAGCAATAGTATAGTACTAGAAAAACGCCACACACGGAAAAGTTGGGGAATAAGTAATGCATTAATAGGTTAACCCTTACATAATGACAATATCGTCGTTTTTCTTCGAAAACCTCGTAACTGCTGCTTAGTTTAAGAGGCAGTTACGAGATTTGTCATAAAAAGCATTGATATTTTGGACACATTCAATTCTGGACGAACACGATCGTCTAGGGCGGTAGACAGCTATGTTGGTACTAGCAAACGCCAAACACCAAAACGTCGGAGGACAAGTAGGCTAATGCATTAATGAACCTTACACTATAGCAATACCGTCGCTTTTCTTCGAAAATCTCGTAACTGCAGTTTAGTTTAAGCGGTAGTTACGAGGTTTTCGATGATGAGCTGTAATTTATTGGACAAATCCAACATTGGACGAACACACGAACACACTCATCTAGGGCCTCAGACATTAATGGTAAAAAAACGCCACACAAGGAAAAGTCGGAGGATAAATCATGCTTTAATAAACCTTATCTTATAACAATATCGTCGCCGAAGACATTGTAAATGCAAACATTTTGTATTTGATTGAGCTGTATTTGTAAATTTAAGAATGCAAAAATTGTCAAAAATAACATTTTTTGGCCACTCAATGGCACATAACTCAGCACATTCTATAGCAATTTGGTCCAAAACCGACTTTGCACAAGGGATTATGACCATACACATTTTGACAAAGTTTGGTGATGATCGGATAAAATTTGTGGATTCTACAGTGAAAACCTGATATTATGGACGGTCAGACAAACAGACGGACGAACAATAGACGAAACTGGCCGCAATAGCTTATTTGTAGTACTTTTCCCTGAGGACAGCTAAAATTAAAGCTAAATAAACATTTGTGCCTTTCTGTACGAAGAAAAGCCAGAAAAATGTATTTTGTTATTCATTCCACAATTTGTCATAGGTTTTTGTGCATTTAAGGGCCCATTACTCATTTTTCCGACTAGCTAGCAAAAATCCCTCATAATTTTGCAATAACACATTATGAACAAGTACTCACCTAAAATATTATACCAATGAGTCGCTTTATAAAAGCGTGTTAATGTTTTCCCCAAAGTTGGGATATGAAAATATACCAAAAAATGAAAAAGAACATAAAATGCCAAATATTTTAATATCTATCATAAGCAAGCCAATGGATCTCATACCATGTTAACATGGGCTCATATGCAAAGCAAAATGTTTTGAAAAATTTCGCCAGTTATTTACATTTAGATAGAAAATTGTTGAATAAGAACCTTGGGTAGCTCCGAAATAGCATTACCCCACCAACTTTCAATATCAGTGGGGCGCACAACTCCGAAAATTTGGCCTAATCGTTCACTTTGTGATACAAGCATGGATTTTGGTATGGTAAGTCTTTGAGGGTCCCTGAATCAGAAAAAAGTGCTAGCCACTTGAAATTCGCATCCGGTGGCCATTTTCCAAGATGGCCGCCATTCGGATAAATGTAGTCTATATATCATATAGAAAGACAATCCAAATGCTGAAATCCGCCGAGATTTTTCTAATAAATCGTCCCAATATAGTCAAAGGGGGGTCTCACCCTATTAGAAATTCCCATAGGGTTGTGCCCACGCTCGGAATTTCATGAAATTTGGCATGAAGTTAGTATTCTTTATTACCACGTTATTCCCGAAATGTTTTTTAAAAATCTTTTCTGGAAAATATTTTTTTAAGAATTTTAAGATTTTTGCTTAAAAATTTGGGGTATCCTTACTTAACGAGGCCATATACACCCAGCTTTGTCGTATTCGAGCCAAATTGTCCCCAAAAATAATGTCTAATAATTTCTCATTGTGTATAAACCAGAATATTACATATTATTCAACAAAAAACAGTTTTCTAGAAGATTTTGTATGACCTCATCGTCAATTTTTTTAGTTTTTAAGTATTTCGACCAAATTCAGGTCTTAATTTCACCTAGTTCCAGTTTTTGTCAACCTATAAAATTTACATAAAAATTGCCCTTATATATGCCCATGCTTATGGTAAAATATGAAGAAAAAATAAAACCGGTAACAGTGTTGTTTTTGAATTTAAGTGTAAAGGGTCCAGATTTCTAAGAATGTAAAATCTAAGATTTTACTTAATCATTTCCAAATACATTTGTAAATAGCTCATTATGCTTTGTTGTGTCTTTATTTAACATAACCAACTTACACATGGCATCAATTTTAACTTTTTTTCACACAAAAACATGAATTTAAAGAATAATGGGCACATTGTCGTACCCCACCCACCAATAATATAATGGAAGAAAAAATCCCAAACAGCAGAGTAAATTATAAAATGTGGGGATGAAAAATAAAGGAGATGCATAATGTTACATTTTTAATCTATTATGTCACCCTTTTTAACTTTCCTTTGTGGCTTATCAGCACTTAGACTACTTTCCGCATCCGGTTACAGTGCTGGGCCCTTATAAGAGCATTTTCGCATAGTTATTAAAAATATTAACATTTTTTTCTTTACTACACTGCTCAAGATAATAAAAAGAACACAAAAACAGTTTTTATTGTACATTAATTGTGCCTTTGAATGCAAAATTGTTAATACCGGTATTTCTATTGTAATGATGAACTAGCCACTGCTTTGTTGACATATTAACTTTTTGATAATCTCAGATTTGAGAAGAACATGCATCATTTTCGCATGTTTGTATCAACAATATTGATACAAAAATGTTGTACGATGACTCCTCTTGCTATTCTGATGTAAGATTGGGGACTGATATCAATACTATGTAAGCAATACTGAGCTTTTGCTAGATGGGTATCATTAAAATCCGAGAGCATTCTAAGGTGCCGTTGTTCACAATTCTCATTATTTCACAATTTTACTGGTTTCAAATTTTCACCAAATTCTGCATACGACTATGAGACATATATGGCTAGCCTTTTTATCAATTTCATAGGTTGACAAAGACGGGAACATACAAATAAAATTATTTGAATTGAAGGTTTTGAAAATTTATCTGCTGTTTTTCTGACAATTCCTGACCAAATAAATTTCTGGGAATTTTTTTTTGCATGTTAGCATCAACATTGTTGGTACCAAAATATTCTTCAATGACCCCTCTTACTATTTTGATTCAAAATTTGGGACTGATATCAAAACTAGGTGAGCAAAATTGGGCTTTTGCTAAACGGGTACCATTGAAATCCAGGAGCATGTTAAGATGCCATTGTTCACAATTTTTATAATTTGACAATGTTACCGGTTTCAAATTTTCACCAAATTTTGCATGCAAACAGGGATCATAATTATGGCCAACTTTCTTATTAATTCCATTGGTTGACAAAGACGGGAACATACAAAAGAGTTTGATTGAATGTTAGGTTTCATATTAATTATCTGGGTAGTTTTTTCTGTCAATTTTTGACTAAATAGATTTCTGAGAAATTATGTGGCATGTTGCTATTAAAAATATTGGTCTGAAAATGTTCTACATGTTAGATACAATAACTCTTCTTGCTATTCTTATTTAAAATTTGGGACTGATATCAAAACTAGGTAAGCAACATTGGGCTTCTGCTAGACGGGAACCATTGAAATCCGGGAGCATCTTTAGGTGTCATTATTCACAATTCTCATTATTTGACAACGTTACCGGTCTCAAATTTTCACCAAATTTTCCATGCAAACAGGGGACATATATGGCTAATTTTCGTATCGATTTCATAGGTTGACAAAGACGGGAACATACAAAAACAAATTGATATAATTTTAGGTTTTGAAAATTTCTCGACTACTTTTCTGACAATTTCTGACTAAACAAATTTCTAAGAATTTTTTTGTTCATGTTGATATCAACAATATTGGTACCAAAATATTCTACTGTGACTCCTCTTGCTATTCCGATTTAAAATTTGGGGCTGATATCAAAACTAGGTAAGCAAAATTGTGCTTTTGCTAGACAGGTATCATTGAAATCCGGGAGCATCTTAAGGTGCCGTTGTTCACAATTCTCATGATTTGACAATGTTACCGGTTTTGAATTTTCACCAAATTTTGCATACAAACAGGGAACATATATGGCCAACTTTCTTATCAATTTCATAGGTTGACAAAGACGGGAACATACAAAAATATTTGATAGAATTTTAGGTTTTGAAAATTTCTCTTCTATTTTTCTGACAATTTCTGACTAAATAAATTTCTAAGAATTTTTTTGTTCATGTTGATATCAACAATATTGGTACCAAAATATTCTACAGTGACTCCTCTTGCTATTCTGATTTAAAATTTGGGGCTGATATCAAAACTAGGTAAGCAAAATTGTGCTTTTGCTAGACAGGTATCATTGAAATCCGGGAGCATCTTTAGGTGCCGTTGTTCACAATTCTCATTATTTGACAATGTTACCGGTTTCAAATTTTCACCAAATTTTGCATTCAAACAGGGAACATACATGGCCAACTTTCTTATCAATTTCATAGGTTGACAAAGATGGGAACATACAAAAATATTTGATAGAACTTTAGGTTTTGAAAATTTATCGTCTATTTTTCTGACAATTTCTGGCTAAATTAATTTCTAAGAATTTTTTGCGCATGTTGGGACCAACAGTATTGGTACCAAAATATTTTACAATGACTCCTCTTGCTATTTGTATTAAAACTTGTGGATTTATACCAAAACTAGATAGCCAACATTGAGTTTTTGTAAGACGGATATCAATGAAAACAGGGAACACTTTAAGGTGCCGCGTAAAGACCTATATGCACTATTTGAGTAAAACGAATATATTTTTGTAGTCCATAGGTCAGGGGCATTCTATGAGTAAAGTTACAAGAAAATCTGTGCGTGGGCGCAAATGAGACCCCCTTTTGTAATTAATTAATAATCTAGCATGGCTTTTTTACAACATTGCGGTCGTTTATCCGAGATGGCCGCCAAAATACTCCAAAAATGGCCGTTTCTTTAATTAGATATTATTTTTTAATAAGATATTATCAATCCTTGTCATAAAATTTCAACCAGCATAATGGAATGAAACACAAACCGATTTAGCCACATGAAAATCGCATCCGGTGGCCATCTTTCAAAATAGCCGCCATTCTCATGTATTAATTAGGCCTATATATGAAAATATCAAATAGAAATAAATCCCAAGTGATGAATTTCGTCGGGATTTTTATATACCTTTCTTTTTTGTAACTAATATAAACCAACTTGATGTCTTTATAACATGGCTGCTTTTTTCCAAGATTGCCGCCAAAATATTCAAATGTTCATAGTTTCTATAAGGAAATCTTATTAGACTACTTTAAACAAAAAAGATATCAACCCCTCACTTTAAGTATCAGCTAATAACATGAATGAGATACAAACAAAATTGTTCTAAGAGAATATATATTTTGCTATTGAAATGGCGACCATTTTTGCATTATCTTAACTGTCTTATTGGCCTCCATAATTAAATACCGATTATCGTCGATTAATTAAAAAAAAAAAAAAAAAAAAAAAAAAAAAAAAAAAAAAAAAAAAAAAAACAACAAAAAAACAGCAGCTTCATTAACATAGTTTAAAGCACTTTCGTGTGATTAGTCGCTTTGCGCTAAGTAAGTCAAAACCTAGTGTTCAAATCATCCTTGGAATCGTCCACACCAAATATCAGAAAACATGCGCGGATCCAGAGGGGGGGAGTCAGGGGATCATGACCCCCCCCCCCCCTGGAATTTGGCGAAAAGGGAGGTTATCCAAAAAAAAATACTGATTATGTCCCAAATAAGCTGTGGCATTCGTCCCTGTGTGCGACGACAAACCGTTGTTATGTTTAGTCCTTCATGGTGTGACTTGTATCTGCATGCACGGATTCAGAGGTGGTTCTGACCCCCCCCCCCCCCCCCCCCCCTGGAATTTGGCAAAAAAAGGGTTAAAGATAGGATGAACCCCCCCTGGGAATAATACCTGGATCCGCGCTTGAACCAGATAGTGTAAAAGGAAGTCTTTGTTACATTAATAATGGATGATTGTAAAACAAATCAACAAAAATATGTAAAGTAAATGTTATCCCTGCCAAGAGGACAAATCTAGTGATTTGCTTATTTCTCTTCTGAGTGATTTACAGAAGGAGCAAGATCTTAGTGGATACCAATGTACAATTATACTGCAACAGATATTAGTTTATACCTTGCCTTCAATGATATACAAACTTCGTTCAATCCAGCTCTATTAGATGATAATGAGGGCAAAGAGAAAACTTTGACACTGCATAAGCCAAGTATCATAATAGATACCGTCTTTTATCTACAATATAAAGCTCAAACGGGCACAGAAACAAGGTTCCATTACAGATGGAGACAGTTGTAAACTGTCTATAGAATCTGATTTGCAAAAGATGCCACGTTTCTTATGCATTCGTAGTACGATTCGCAAAATTTGAGACAAGCTTAATCAATGCGTTTAAACTATGAACAATGGGAAATTGCTTGTAAAACTCAGCGCAGTTGTACGTGTTGTCGTTCAAGAGTTAAAGTATCACCCAAACAGTTTAGTAGAGTTGTATAACTCGACGAGGTCTTAACAAAATATGATACAACAATAGTTTTGTAAAAGATTTACAAGTATCATGTGGCTTTTTTAATTTGTTATATACCGGTATATCATGGAATTCGTGGCTTCCAGTTTTCAAACTTCATGACTTAGTCCTATTGTATAAGCACCATATCAATGCGCAAACTAGGCTGCATACAAAGCTTGCCATATTAGAGACTGTAATTTTCAGCAACCGAATTATCAATGCCGGTCGAAATGGGGATTGTCAAAAGAAAATGAATGTTGGAGAGTTGTTTGGACCCAGTTTTGTAATGCTGCAGAGAGATGGCTACGAATGGGTGCAAAAACTTGAAGTGGACGGTGTAAGTTCAAGAAAGCCGGGCTTTTCTGCACTTCACTCTATATCTGCGTCTGTGAAATATCACATGAAAGTTAAAATCATATATAAGCAGTAGTGGCCATCTATGTTATGGCTTCTTCATTGTTGATATGACTATGTTCACAAGCACTAAACCTTGCTTGTATTCTACATACCATCTCTTGTTGTCGAGGGACCCCATATGGGATGAGGGCTAGTTTCCTTGTAAAGGCTGTTGATTTACAGAACTATTCTGGCCCAAAAAAAAAACGAATACACCGGACACATGGATGTTGAAAATAGGAATCCACTGAGATGGCGTTAAAACAATAATAAGCCTCAGTGGGTTTGGCTGCTATCTCTTGTAGGCATATTGTCAAAATTGAAAATTGTCTGCTACATTTTTAGAGACCTTCTTTGAAAAAAGCCGGTTGGCTGCCATCTCTCATGGGGATCTTATCAAATTTGAAAACTATATCACCGGGGACTTGTTCCAGATGATTGCCATCTCGGGTCCACAAACACTGTATCTCACTTGTATTCTACATACCATTTCTCTTTGTTGAGGGACCCAATCTTGTAGTCTACTTATTACGGTAGGTTCTGTGGCTCTAAATTAATTGTCTCACCAAACTGATATACACTTCATATTACATTTGCAGATATCTATGGCAATCGATTAAAAGAGTAAGAAAATAATGGTTACACGGACTTGGTTAGCTGCCATCTGTTATCAAAGCAGTCGAATTTTATATAATTCGTCAATGAAATAAGCCAGAGGGGCTTATAAGTCGAAAAAGCAAATCAAAGATTTTTTCCAGTGGTAAAATCGCAATTTTCATATAAAAAATGAAGAACTTTATATTGTATGGCAGCCGTATGAGATTTTGGTTGCCATCTCAAGCACAAATCAGGCCCGTAGGAAGCAATTTCATATGGGGGGGATAAAGGCCTTGTCCTGAATATTGGGGGGGGGGGGGGGCTAATTTGGAATTTCCCAAAATTTTCAGTGTAAATTTAAGAAAATTCGGCATTTTTGGCCAACTTTGGGGGGGGGGCTTAGCCCCCCTAGCCCCCCCGTTCCTACGGGCCTGCAAATATTGTCTTTTTTACATCTGGCATTTATGTCTGAGTGTTTGAAATGAAAAATTCAAGTTTATATTAGTTTTAGTGCATCATATCATTACACAGGGAAGCTCTATAATGCCCAGATGGCGGCCATATCAGAAAATGGCCGCCGTATTGAAATTCAAGTGGCTAGCACTTTTTTTTTGAAAATGTACACTTGAAACTATACATACTTATTATAGTAGGTTCTGTGGCTCTAAGTTAATTGTCTCACCAAACTGACATACACTACATACATTTGCAGATATCTATGGCAATCGACTAAAAGAGTAAGAAAATAATTACACGGGCTTGGTTGGCTGCCATCTGTTATCAAGTTAGTTGAATTTTTTTTTAAAAAATATTAATGAAATAAGCCAGTATAGTTTATAAGTCGAAAAAGCAAATCAAAGATTTTTCCAGCGGAAAATTCGCAATTTTCATATAGAAATGAAGGACTTTATATTGTATGGCTGCCATATGAGATTTTGGTTGCCATCTCACGCACAAATATTGTCTTTTTTACATTTGGCATTTATATCTGAGTGTTTGAAATGAAAAAGCCAAGTTTCTATTAGTTTTAGTGCGTCATATCATTGCACAGGGAAGCTCTATAATGCTCAGATGGCGGCCATCTCAGAAAATGGCCGCCATATTGAATTTCAAGTGGCTAGCACTTTTTTCTGAAAATATACACTTGAAACTATATATATGCCAAATTTCATGCTTGTATCACAAACTGAACGATTATATGAGTTATGCGCCCCACTATATACAATATACACCAAACGAAAGGTCCGTTTGATTCAGACTTTTCGGCAAAACACGTCGTCCCCTTTATATATCTATTTGTACTAAAATATGATTGGAAAATTTAGGTCCCAGGAAAACGGCCTTATGGAAACCACTCCTTTATACACATCAATTTTGTGGTTTACACCAGCTTCAAATTGGAACAGTCCAAGTTTTGACGTATAGGAAAGGGTTACATTACACCGACTTTATCAATCGACTGTTATGTTTGAAATTAGAAAGAAAGACAATTATGACATCTGAGATCAACATAAACACATCGATTCAGATCAGCATTCGACTACACACATTTTGATCAAGAAATATACTAGGCGTCAATGAAAAGTTATCACTTATATGAATAATGGATATATATGGATGTGTGTGTGTTTTTACCATGTTTTGATAAAATAAAGTGATTTTTTTCGGTGCTTACATTTTGGTCTTGTGAAATGGTGTGTACGGAAATTTGTAAGGGATGAACTGTTAATTTAATCAATGTCAGTCGGATAATGAAAGTTACAGATCTTAACATAGGGTGCGATCTACGTCTACATGTAGAACATGTGGGCATCTACGCCTCATTCTCCGGATTACACGTTGCATTTGGTTTTTGGGATGGCTTCCCATTCCTCAATAAGGTCCTTCGTCAACTGTTGACGGGATTTTATTAAAATATGACATCGGCCGTCATACAACTTACCTCCAAGTTGACCCCATGAGTGTTCAATGGGATTTAAATCTTGTGAAAATGCAGACCATGACAATATTTCAATTTTGTTTTGCTGCAGGAAAGCTTGTGTTGCTTTTTCAGAATATGGACGTGCATTGTCCTGTTGCAGGACATTGGCGTCATTGTGGGTCTCAATAAACGGTACAATAACTGGATCAAGTATAGCGTTAATGTTACATTCACTTGGCTGTCAAATTCTATACAACGACAACAAGGGTTGTTTTGTGCCTCCATGAGATCCTTCCCAACACAAATGTACTCCCGCTACCCAACGCATAACCTGCCGAACGCAACTATCCGCAAAACGTTCTAAACGACGACCCCCACACGTTTTTACGCCGGTCAAGCATGTCGAGATAAAACCTCGAATCTTCAGTACAGAGAACGTTTTGCCATTGCCGGTTGCCCATATACGATTCAAAGCCGGACAGTGTCAATACGTTACCACGGTAGGGTATACGGACCTTCAAACCAACCTCCTTTAACCCTTTCCCAAACGGCAAAAAATTGGGTGGTCCAAATTAAAAGCTGCTGCAGACGACAGAACGTATGTTGGTAAAGGTAGGATGTGTCCAAAATAGTCAAGAAAATATTAAGACAAAAGGAGCATTTTCTTCTTTTGTCTGCTGTTGCACTTTTGCGAGCATTGTTGAGCCCCGGAGTCTGCCTTGCTGTTTTCGTCGTTGGTCTGAACCTGTCTCGCAAATGGGAGAGCACAATTTGGTGATCTGTAGGGCCTACGCCTTTAAAGCCTGGAACTACCACCTGTGTACAATTCTCTCCTCTTGTGATGTGACCGTGCTAAGTCACGTGACCACTGACCACTACGCTGATGAAAACTGTGGGATACGGTCGTAACATCCGTGAGTCAAAATGTTTGGTCTGAGCAATGTAAATTTCCAATCTATTTGAGACTAGTGTTGGTTCGCCATGTTTGAATGTCGCCAGCTTAAAAACATTTAGACAAGGGACATAAGTCATATATCTACTAGATCTAGATAGGTTGTGTCCATTTCTTCACATGGACATTTATAAATTTATATCTTAATTGAAGGAATAATGATTTAAGTAAAATCAAAATTGTTTACATATTGCATAAATATGAATCATAATATCATGTACATGTTTTTTTTATGCACACCAGAATTTTACCGAGTAAGTTGACTGCGTTTATGCATTTCTGTCTAGTAGAGAGTTGCTGACTGAAATTTGCTTAGATTTTTAAAGAACCACGATTCAATGGAAAAAAGGGAAAAATAGGCAAATTGTCGGTGTAAACGCAAAACCTCGTATGTCGATTTATGCGACTTTCAAAGTAAAACCTTGTGTGCCCAGTTAAGACAATGCTAGCAGGTTTTGAGACAATTTTACTGATCAGTATTAATGACATTATTTGTGAACAATTATGTCCAAATTTCAAGTAAATCATTTCAGTTTGCAAAAAGTTACTACTTTTTCCGGTCCCTTTTCAATCTTCCAAAAAACAAGATAAGAGGTTTTGCATTTACAGCTTTTGACACCAAATTATAAACGTTTAAAGGGGAATAATTATAACTTTTCACTATCAAAGTTGAGATGCAGTTTTTTCCCTTTATAACGTTGCCTTCTTAAGACCCAAAGTTATGGCCAATCACTGTGTGTTGAAGCCCGTGCTTCAATGGGTCTGCCTAAGTACCATGTACGCGGCTGCCTTATCTTCTCACCGGCAACAACTGTCAATCCGCAACAGTCTGAAATTTGTCGTTTGGGAAATGTTTATCACTGAATACATTGTTTAATTTATCTACATGTCTTTCTACGTATACCACTTTCGCTGTTTTTTTTTTGCTTTTTTTTCCTAACTAGAAAGGTAGATATAAAGGTAACTTAATCAGCGAATTGACACCTACAAACTATTCCCATATCTACCAGGTGATTAATTAACATATTTATATTTATAAACAGAAATAATATGAGTACCCCGGCTCCTGATTTCCTAGAACATTTGATCAGATATCAAGTTCTTAATTAACGAATTAGGACCGTCAATCACAAACACAACGGACCAATCAGAAGGACCGCATTCTGACTTCTTTAAAACGCAGGCAGAAATTGGGAAAAGCATTGAATATTGTGCTAAAATAGACTTGGTTTATCGTTATGTATCGATAAACCGTTTGTGTTGTTATACAATCTCGTAACTACGGCTTGATTCTAGCCGTATTTACAAGGTTGTGTAACAACTAACAACACATACGATACAATTTTTTGTCCGAAATAACGTCATGGTTAAGTGGGTAGAATCGTTTCCTATTCGTTTATTTTATATTGCACCGATGGAGAAAAGGGATTTTCCGTTTGAATAGTTTCTTATCCCCTGCCTTATTAAAACGTTTAAACATGTTCCTTTATAATGACGATTTTTTTTTTGGCTTTGGAAATCACCAATTCCTGATTAATAGTAACTTTGTGCTTCAAAATATTTTAAGGCCTGGACACATACAACTCTGCGTCCACATTACGACCAAATCATGCTGTTCCTCTTATCATTTGTTTACCTGCTCAGGCCGTGATGTAGTAGTGGAATTGTGTATGATGCCAGGCCTTAACGGGCATCGTGGAAGCCAAGTGCCTAATTAAAAATTATGTGTTGACCGTTTGATTAGTTTCTTACCCCCTGCCTTATCAAAACACGTTTTAACATATTCCTTCATAGTGATGCTTTTTTGGCGTTGCAAATCACCCGTTCCTGATAAAGAGGACATGCAACTTTGTGTTTCAAAATATTTTAAAACCTGGACACATACAACTCCGCGTCCACAACACGACCAAACAAATGCTGTTCCTCTGACCATTTTTTTACCTGTTCAGACCGTGATAAAGTAGTGGAATTGTGTATGTTGTCAGGCCTTTACGGGCATCGTGGAAGCAATGTGTCTAATTAAAAATTAGGTGTTGGTCTTTTGATTAGTTTTTCACCCCCTGCCTTATCAGAACACGTTTTAACCTACTCCTTCATAATGACGCTTTTTTGCACCCCATAAATTAAAATCTGAAGAAAACAGTGTGGGAAATGAAGTAATTCGTTCTCCCTAAATGTTTTTTTTATCTTAGACTATAAAGATAGTTAAAGATAGATAGAAAATATAAACTCTATTATTATATTTTTTTGAAAAAATGTCTACATCATCAATGAAATTAGACAATTCTTAAGTTATGTCGAATGATAATGGATTAACCTTTTTCCAAACAAGACCTGGTTTTGACGTTCCTCAGAGAAAATACTTGGGAAAACATTGAGACAAAAGAAGAAACTGCTGATAACCAGCAGTTTCTCCTTTTGCCTCAATATTTTCTGTGCCAAATTAAACAAAATTCCTATCTTTAATAACATTCAATTTTTCGTCTGCAACTCCTTTGAATTTGGAGCACCCCAGATTTTTGTCCTTTTGGAAAGGGTTGAAAGATCTGATATGTTACATAAATATTACCAGTCAATATTGTAGAAAAGGACCTGACAGGTATTCAGTGAGTGTTGCCAATCACTAGGAGAAGGTACATGGACGCAGAATTTCATCCGATTAGAAATCAGAAAATTTAAGCAGAAGGTATGCTATTATAATATTACATAATTATGAATCTTTTGCATTTTTTATTTACAATAAAAAAATAAGATATACACACGCATTAGATTTAGAAATAGATATCTATTTTATCATCAAAATTATACAAATGTATAACCCCTAATGGAACAGGCTTTGGAAAATATGAGGCAACTTTAGAAAATGCTAATTACAAGATCTTTACTATTTGACTTTATAATGCACACCACTCAAATCTTTAGGCAGGTCTACATTATTTTGTACTTAGTCCATGAAGCAGTCTTTTTTGTTCCAAGAAAGATTTATTACCCATATAATTATATGAATAAATTTCATTGCATCAATTGTCTGGAGATTTACAAATGCATGTGACAAACAGTTGAAAGAAGAATGTAGATAATATTTTTTTAAAAAAAATACAATCAATATTTAAATACATGTGATAGTTAATTTAACGTCCCTGTGCATACACAGGGATTTGCAAACACATAGGTTCGTTCAATCATTATACGCACAGTAATTATTACTTAAGTAATCGTAAGAAGAGGAACAGTAACTCGTTCGAGTCATCATTTTTCATCTTACGGTCACTGGTTCACATGTGTGGACAGACTAGTGGGTAGATTTACATGTCACTGGTTTTCAACGAAAACCTCATAACTGCAGCTTAAGACAAGCTGCAGTTACAAGGTTTTCGTTGAAAAGCGACGTTATTTTTTAGTATATGAAGAAGAACTTCGGCACACCGTTTCAGGAAAACTGGATAGATCTTGTGTTCTAAGTTCAAAATGTGTTCCGAAGGACCATTCATCGATTTTCCCGAGCAGATAATGCATAATTTTGGTCTTGAAAGATTAACTAGGAAATCACCAATGCTCGAATATATTCCGTTTAAATGATCACGTAGGACAAGAAATGGTGTAGCCTACATCGGTCCATCGAAGAACATACAAATAGCAAATGTTCAATTTCAATTTTGTACATGCTTTTTGGAGAGACAACATGACTTATGATCGTCTGGAGGTCTTTTGCAATAAATATTGGCCAAGAGTTTAATAAGGGATACATGTAATGTTTTAGGGATTAAATTAGCAAATTTCCAAATATTGCATCCTCTCAATTGCATATTAATTACAAAGTTTGAACAAAGTTTGAAAGTGTCCTAATTGGTTCAGTATAATGTTAATGTGCACAGAGAGGATTACAACATAAGTATATATTTTTTCCGTCGGAATCTTGAAGATGGACTCTCAAAGCATTATAAACATATGTTTCTAGATCAGATCGTGTCTCTGTATAGTATACTAGGCAAAAAAAAGAAACGCAACTTCCTTTTCAATTCCTTCTTACGCAAAGACAGATTTAAACAAAATGTAATACATTTAAAACAATAACATTTCACCTTATAAAGTTCACAAAATCTTGTTTGTAGTAAATTCCACTAATAAGAAAACACCCATTTTACACCGGGCGTCAACACAATTTGACAAAGAAAAGTGTATGTAAGTCGAAAAACACATTCTGTTTCGTTCAGTTTGGTCTTATATTCGAATGTTGTGAAGTCCAAGCGATTTATTAGCGGTCTCCGTTGCAGTCATAAACCTATCCCGTAGGTAGGGTTAACCTGATGATACGGTTCTGCCTTGACGTCATATCTCTTGCACGTCCGCTCCGTGCTCGATCGGTTGTAATCCCATTGAGAGCCAACAGCGTAAACAGTCGAAAATGTGTCGACTTGTTGCCCCATCAATGTCTTACGACAACATTTTGACTTTTTCAAACAAACAACATCTGTACTGCAGATTGGCGCTGGGTTTTGTGTAGCCGTGTTATGCGTAGGGTAGTGAGAAGTGTATGAACGCTTTTGCACCTTCTTTGTCTATGTTTTAGCTTGTGTTTGAAGAAAATTTGTTTTGATAGTAGTCATTTAGAAACAACGGCAGGGGGATAATCAATTTTTAACAATTTACTATGTATCACGTGATGAGTTTACGACATCTGAAAGAAATGACACTATATTTATGCGTATGGATATAGGTATAGTAAAAATGTACTCAATACCCATTAAAACATATTTTGTCGAAAATATTTCGAAAAATTGGGGTTGCGTATCTTTTTTGTTCTAGTATATGATCAGAAATCCAATTTACGAGCTTTGTAGCAATCGCTTCATGTCAGTAACTTTATAAGCTCATTTATAAGCTCGGTAGGCAAATATTTATCATGACCAGATTACCAATATGCGCAACCTTACCTGGAGCAATGTTGGTTTGAAATGCCACAAAATCCCGTTTACCGTTGGTTTATTCTGATTTTTTTAATCATTTTCTTCAGATATATCAACGTCTGAAGACGACTACCTAGCGATGTATCTTCGCATACACCTCATAGTGTTAACCCAGCTGATGCTTCAGCCACCTTGCATGTCCAGCAAGGACGACCTTACTGCACTACTGCCCGACCTGACCAGACTCTGTCCTGGCATGGACTTCTGTGGGTTGAATCAGGATTTGGAAGTAAATTCCACTTCGGAGATGAATTCATGCTGCTTTGGTTAGTTCTTGAAGAATATACATGTATTATATATCGGCGGTGTAAATGCAAAACCT
Organism: Fragum sueziense; assembly: GCA_963680895.1. NCBI lineage: Eukaryota > Metazoa > Mollusca > Bivalvia > Cardiida > Cardiidae > Fragum > Fragum sueziense. Next base: position 22,732,518 of record OY804601.1, read on the forward strand.
CGTATGTCAATTTTTGCGATTTTCAAAGCACAAACTTGTGTGCCCAGTTTGGACAATTCTCAATTCTCGCAGGTTTTAAGATATTTTTACTTATCAGTATTATTGACACATTATTTGTGAACAAAATGTCCAAATTTCAAAAAAGGCATTTCAATTTGGCAAAAGTTACTACACTTTTTCTCTCCCCTTTGAAATTTTCCAAAAACGAAATACGAGGTTTTGCATTTACAACGACGATATATCGCTGATTTGTTTCAAATAATTAAAACATTTACCACGTCATGAGTCATGCAGGTTTTATTAAATTAAAAAAAAAAGAAAAAAAAAATCCAAGTTTGATGTTATTCTCGATGCGACAATGCAAAAAATGTCATGCCCGATGTTACTCGCTTCACCTGAGGTGCGTTCTTTAGAGCGAGCTTTTTTAAGATTTCTTAAAATGTTTTTGAAACAGCTTTTTTGAGACCAAGATTTTAAGCGAGGTGTTCCGAATGTTCCATACTTCATACAAATGACGTCATTTGTATGAAGTATGGAGCATTCGGAACTCCGCGGTTTATGAATCATAGATCATTCGGAACAACTCGGTCAATTCTATTCCATAAGGATTCTACAGAATTCACCGAGGGGTTCCGAAAGAAGTATAGAGTAATGGCGGCTCCCAGTGATTGTCTTAGAAATCTTGCTCAAAAGAGCGCTTTATCCTAAAACATCTTAAGAAATCTCAAAAAAATCTCGCCCTAAAGAACGCGGCTTTGATTGAATGTGTTCAACTGAACATTACGTTTATCACTGTGGTTGATCTCGCGACTCAGAATTTCGGAAAATAATCAATATTTTTGTTAATAATAGACAAATTTGAATTCGGTTTGAAGCAGTGAAGGCGGGAATGCCATGAATAAGCTGGACGTTATGTACTTCTGAAAAATCGACTGATAAAATGCTTTTGAAGATCAACCAAAATTTTGTCGTACAGAAAATATTCAGACAAACTGAGAAAACATTGATATTCAGTATTTTCTTCTTTTATTGTATTGATATCTTAAACTTTGAATTGTACATGCATCAAAACCAGCTATGGATTGGGAAGGAGTGAACTCATTAACCTTTTCCCCAACAAGACATGGTTTTAACGTCCCTAGTAGAAAAGGTTTAGGAAAACATTGAGGCAAAATTAAAGAAGACAATACCGATGATAAGCATATTCTCCTTTTGCTGTAATATTTTCTGTGTTATATTTTATAAACGCTATCTTTATATCATCCATGTTGTCGTCTGCAATAGCTTTCTTATTGTACCACTCCCATTTTTTTTTACTTTTCTTCAGATACCCTGATTAATTGAGTAATAACTAGGTTTAATATGAAAGCAACAATTTTAAGAATTTGTGACATTTTGTAACGAGCTAAGAAATAAATTGGCTTCTTGACGAAAGGTTTGAAACAATACATGTATATTACGTTTATTACCCTCATTGTTTGTGTGTTTAGCTCACCTGAGCACAGTGCTCAAGATGAGCTTTTGTGATCGCTTTTTGTCCGTCGTCCGTCCGTCTGTCTGTCTGTCCGTCCGTCTGTCTGTCCGTAAGTTTACTTTTTCTTGTTAACACTCTAGCATTCACAAATATGAGCTAATCTTCACCAAACTTAATCAAAACATGTATAACCGAACGTTTTTGGACGAGTTTTGGGTCTGATCGCACCTGGAAATCTGGACTTATCTGCCCTTGAACGTCAAAAAAGCTATTTGAATTTGTTAACACTCTAGAATATACAAATATTGTACAATCACAATGAAACGTTGCCACAATGTTGGTAATCATAAGATCTCAAATGAATTCGGTCAGATTGGACCAGAAAGTAATGAGTTATGTGCTCTTGAATTTGACAAAATTGCCATTTCGGCTATTTTCGACTTCGTTTACTCTCTAGCTTTTACAATTATAGACTAATCAACACAAAACTTGGACACACTCTTTTGGACGATAAAATGAGTGTGTTTTTCATTTTATTGGGAAGTGAAAGTCATGAGTTATGCGCCTTTGAGTTTGATAAATTCGACCTTTTTCACTGTTTTCGACTTTGTTTACATTGTAGTATCTACAAATATTGACTTATCAAGATGAAACTTGGACACAATATTGGTGACCACAAGATCTCACATGGGTTTGAATGTCGGAATGATCGGATTAGAAATTCATCGATTATCTGCCCTTGAATTTGACAACATTGCCGTTTTAGACTTTGTTTTTACTCTTACAACCACAAATATTTACCAATCAAAACGAAACATGGACATAATGTTTGTTACTAAAAAATGTCAAAATGAGTTCCTATTGTGGTCAGATCAGATACAAGTGTCTAGCGTTATGTGCCCTTGAGTTTGACAAAATTGCTGTTTTCAACTTTGTGTTTACCCTAACAACCAATCAATCTAGAAACTTGGACATAATGTTGGTTACCATAAGATCTTGGATGATTTTGAATTTCAGCGTTGTTATTTTGTCCTTGAATCTAAAAAATGTCGTTTTGCCTTTGTTTTTACTGTAACAAGCACAAATATTGACCATTTAAGACAAAACTTGGATACAAAGTTGGTGTCCACGAGTTTGTTTTCAGTCTTAAAGTCACAAATATCAAGGAATTCAAATAAGACTGTGTTTGGTGCCATCTTGGTTCAGGTGAGCGATTTAGGAACATCATAGTCCTCTTGTAGAAAATGAAGAGAATAATAGTCTATCGCATATCCATTTTATTTCATAGGTTGTTCTTGCGACGAAAATTGTTTCGAAAAGGACGACTGTTGTTTCCCGAATCCCGATCCTGAAGAATCGATATCTGAATGCTTAGCGCCTGACACGAACCAAAATCTGGAGAATGTACAAAGATACCGTTTTGTCGTCAAGGAGCCGTCTGGCGGATGCGTCGCTCTATCAAACAAGGTTGTCCTTGACAACGCGACTTGTAGTCCAGACGAACAGGCCGCGCCATGGGGAAACTTTCTACCGGTCTACTCCAAACACTTCAACAAGAACTTCAAGAATGCAGCTTGTGGAAGATGTCATGGGGCAGATGACTTGGTGGAGTGGGGCAGTTTGTTTGAATTTACTGGTAATATGTACGGTTTTGCAGAGTCTATGACATTATTCAACGAGAAAAATGAGCTTCTCAACAGTCACATATTGTATATGTCACCCAATGCTGAAAGCAGAGATATTGAAAAGCAATGCTTCGACGACATGGAAATGTACACAACGTGTAGAATACAAGTCCAAGATAGTTTCAACATCCCATCGAACATTCAAATGGATAGACAATCCATCATTGAAGCATGTGAAAGCGGCCCTCAAGCAAGATACGTCAGGAATATTGCCAAAGTATACAAAAACGTATTTTGTGCAATCTGCAATGGTGCAGTGTTTCGGGACGAGGTGAGATGTGAATACACAGGCGACTCTCAGCGAGCATTCAAGTCACCATATCGTGCTTTGATTGATCAAGAACACGTTAGAAACTCAAGGCCCACAACGAACAAAGAACGTAAAGAAGAACAATGTTACAAGGCGAATCATCATAAGGTATTAGCTCGCTTTTCTGTATTCAATGAGTAGGCTACAGCCCACCATTAACTACAAAACATATTCCGACTTCTTTTTCCGTTTGCAAGTTTATTTTTTGCCTAGCTTATTCCAGAAACGTCAAAAACCAGTGTATGTGTATGTTTGTGACCGGATGAATAACAATTATCCTTTAGTAGACTGATCGACTAGATCAATTGATTGAATGTAAAAGACTTTGACTTTTTTGGAAGAAAAAAAAATATGGAAAATTTTAGAAATTGCTTCTTGATTTTCCATAATGGCTTCTCTGACTTTCTTCTTGGGGCGTCAAAAAGTGTCAAATGCTTGGAATTGATCATGTGCACCAACTGCGAAATACTCTGCCTGAACTTTGCACTTCCCTAAACTACTCGTTTATACTTTGTCGAAACCGAATAACAAGTCGTCGGTGTTATTACATTACCTCGTAACTCCAGCTTGACTAAACTGCATGTGTACAAAAAAAATGATAGAAATGGTGGTCTTCAATACAACTGAGCTAGGATCTGGGAAATGGCCCCTTAATGCTTTTGAGCCTAACATGGTTCCAGGTCAGCCTGCGTATACACGCAGTCTGAACAGGAATTATATTGTTCTCCAATAGCATAGTCTGTGGCAACCATATTATAGTAATATGGTTACAGGTTAGAGTGCACCTAGGCACAGCTTTATCTAAAGCACAGCACAGCACTCTTTGAAATGCAAGCTATAGCTTGCCCAAACTGAAAAAAAATATAGATCTAATTTTATATGCAAATATATGAATGTAATTGTACTATTTTGTTTAGTTTTGTCAACATTATGTAACGCCATGGTATTTTTTGGACAGGATACCAACATTTGAAATATTGAGTTTGATGATAGGTCTATAGAGGAATGACTGTACTTAACTATAAAATCTGAATGCATTTTTAAGCATATTCAATAACTTAGACTTCATCTGTCACTCTAGTCCTACCTCTCTTCCATATTTACACCTACACATCTCTACTAACCAAAAAACATTTCACGTTTATAATATGCCATGTTTATTGTTATTCTTTGAAATTGTAAAACATTGTAAATTTTGTATGACAAGAAGCTCGAATGAGATTACGTCTAATAAAATTGTCTATGTCTATGTCTATGTCTAAAACAAGGCTGTCTGAAATGCTGTAACGTTTCATAGATCCCGGCCCAATCAGGATCTTGTTTCCAGATTTTGTCCTTGATTGAAGATATCTCATTGTTTATCTTTCAGAATGTCTCGCGATGTGCCGAGCTGCACTGTCCTTTACTACAGACGCGCCTTAATATGGGTATATGTGGCTACAGAAGCAAACTATCGGAAATCGAGTGCATGAAACTTTGTCTAACCCTGACCGCAACCAGCAACACCGAGGAAGACATGGCACTGCTTCTAAACATGACCAGCGCGGAGATACGTGATGCCCTGGAGGATAATTCTCCTTGGTCTGCCGCTTGGAAGATACAGTACGTAGCATACCTAACAGAATCAGAGCAGTTAGAATTCTTTGTTTGCATGAATCTCAAATCAAAACAGCCGAGGTTACAGTCACTTATTACATACACCATGAAGCAGCTGTCGAAAGCATGGCAAATCAACATCGGACGTCAACTAGAATTCAACCAGGAAATTTTCAAGCATGGGCCTTCAAAGTCAAGTGGATTCTTATTTCTTTCTCCTCGTTGGTCCAGTTTCAAGTCGCCATCATCCCAAAACTTGACCATTCCAATTTGGAAACAATTGTTTCTTGAAAGAATGTCGACAACTTACCGTTCCTGTGTGGTTCTGACCCAGATGATGATGTGCGACCAAGTTACCCTGTCGCCAGACGAGTACAGTCTCGACAATCCTAATGCCGTTCTACATCTGATCAATGAGGACAAGATCCTGTACCCAAATGAATTCACCGCTCTTGCAGACAGCGATGGTGGATATCAAGTTCGAGTTTGTCTAAAAGATTCAGGCTATGTCAAGATGGAGCAAACAAACGGCGCCTGCCCTCTGAGGCCTGCATTCATCATGATTTGGATTCTGGTTCTACTAGATGAAATTATGAACAAGCCTTGAAAAGGCATTGACATAAGAGCACAAAGAGAGTAAACGAACGAACTGATAGTCAGAATATACTCTTCAATATTGTCTGTGTCGTTTTTTTTCACAAATTTTTCACAAATATTTTGTCAATGCGTGTATTTGCACTAATGGGCATCACCAAGGATGACACTAATCCGAGTTTTCTCTGATGAAATTCGCTCTTTGATATGTTGATGTCGCTCATTTACATGAGCGACATCAACATATCAAATAGCGATAGTCCAACCTTTGACCGTTTACATTTGTTTACGCCTTTCCACAAACACAGAGTTGGAAATCGGTAAAACCTCGACGGTACTACAAATTGTTTCTTGAAAGAATGTCGACAACTTACCGTTCCTGTGTGGTTCTGACCCAGATGATGATGTGCAAACAAGTTACCCTGTCGCCAGACGAGTACAGTCTCGACAATCCTAATGCCGTTCTACATTTGATCAATGAGGACAAGATCCTGTACCCAAATGAATTCACCGCTCTTGCAGACAGCGATGGTGGATATCAAGTTCGAGTTTGTCTAAAAGATTCAGGCTATGTCAAGATGGAGCAAACAAACAGCGCCGGCTCTCTGGGGCCTGTATTCATCATGATTTGGATTCTTGTCCTAATAGATAAAATTATGAACAAACCTTGAAAAGGCATTGACATAAGAGCACAAAGAGAGTAAACGAACGAACTGATAGTCAAAATATACTCTTCAATATTGTCTGTGTCGTTTTTTTTTCACAAAATTTTCACAAATATTTTGTCAATGCGTGTATTTGCACTAATGGGCATCACCAAGGATGACACTAATCCGAGTTTTTCTCTGATGAAATTCGCTCTTTGATATGTTGATGTCGCTCATTTGCGACATCAACATATCAAATAGCGATAGTCCAACCTTTGACCGTTTACATTTGTTTACGCCTTTCCACAAACTCCGAGTTGGAAATCGGTAAAACCTCGACGGTACTACAAATTGTTTCTTGAAAGAATGTCGACAACTTACCGTTCCTGTGTGGTTTTGACCCAGATGATGATGTGCGACCAAGTTACCCTGTCGCCAGACGAGTACAGTCTAGATAATCCTAATGCCGTTCTACATCTGATTAATGAGGACAAGATCCTATACCCAAATGAATTCACCGCTCTTGCAGACAGCGATGGTGGATATCAAGTTCGAGTTTGTCTAAAAGATTCAGGCTATGTCAAGATGGAGCAAACAAACGGCGCCGGCTCTCTGAGGCCTGTATTCATCATGATTTGGATTCTGGTTCTACTAGATGAAATTATGAACAAGCCTTGAAAAGTCATTGACATAAGAGCACAAAGAGAGTAAACGAACGAACTGATGGTCAAAATATACTCTTCAATATTGTCTGTGCCGTTTTTTTTCACAAATTTTACACAAATGTTTTGTCAATGCGTGTATTTGTACTAATGGGTGTCACCAAAGATGACACTAATCCGAGTTTTCTCTGACGAAATTCGCTCTTTGATATGTTGATGTCGCTCATTTACATGAGCGACATCAACATATCAAATAGCGATAGGCCAACCTTTGACCGTTTTCATTTGTTTACGCCTTTCCACAAACACAGAGTTGGAAATCGGTAAAACCTCGACGGTGCTATAAATTGTTTCTTGAAAGAATGTCGACAACTTACCGTTCCTGTGTGGTTCTGACCCAGATGATGATGTGCAAACAAGTTACCCTGTCGCCAGACGAGTACAGTCTCGACAATCCTAATGCCGTTCTACATCTGATCAATGAGGACAAGATCCTATACCCAAATGAATTCACCGCTCTTGCAGACAGCGATGGTGGATATCAAGTTCGAGTTTGTCTAAAAGATTCAGGCTATGTCAAGATGGAGCAAACAAACGGCGCCTGCCCTCTGAGGCCTGTATTCATCATGATTTGGATTCTGGTCCTAATAGATGAAATTATTAACAAGCCTTGAAAAGGCGTTGACATAAGAACACAAAGGGAATACACGAACGAACTGATAGTCAAAATATACTCTTCAATATTGTCTGTGTCGTTTTTTTTTCACAAATTTTTCACAAATATTTTGTCAATGAGTGTATTTGTACTAATGGGTATCACCAAGGATGACACTAATCCGAGTTTTCTCTGATGAAATTCGCTCTTTGATATGTTGATGTCGCTCATTTACATGAGCGAATCAACATATCAAATAGCGAATTTCATCAGAGAAATATCGGATTAGGATGACACTTGAAATTATTTTACAAAATTTGATTGTGTGATAATGGTGTCTAGTCTTAAAAATAAAACTATTATAGGACAACCGTTGACTATTTTCATTTATTTACGCATATCACGAACACTGAGTTGGAAATCGGTAAAACTTCGACGGTATTGTCCAGAAAGATTAACCCGAGACATCTGCATATATGTAATGACCCTACCTCGACAATGTTTTGTTAAAACGCTCAATTAACGGACTTAGCAAGCGAAAATTAAGTTGTCCCGGATTAATTTGGGTGGACAATACTACAATAACTCAGTATGATGAAATGTAGCAAAAAATGCACATCGAACTAATTCGATAACTACAAGTATTATATTTTTTGACCGCGGAATGACCAAGCTTATCTAAATATCGACAAAGGATATCTCATTTCAAATCAGGCGAAACGAGTTGAACACATAAGTATTTTTCTTTTTACATTTCCAAAATACATCTATTGGAACCACATGGATCACGTTTTTAAAAAGAAATTCTCCAAACGATAACAATATGATTCAGATATTGACTTAAAGGCAGAATAACATTTAACATCTTGCAAATTTTCCGAGAACTTCGCACAAAAAATAAATATACTAAGCACAACAATATAGGGATAATGAAACTCAATTATAAATAGAAATTAGAATTTTAAGGTTATTGGAAGCTGTTATACTTTTTTTGATAAAACTATTATTACTTTTGCTTTGTGTGAAAATATTGTGCAGTCACAGGTCGTGTATTTCATAACATAGGCATATACTCTAAAGAGGGGTTAGCATTGAAAAATCACAAATGCTCCAATTTTGCGCATACACTTGCGATTTCCGCATTTCTTGATGAAAATTAAACAGTATATATTCGCAAACAAGTCCTTAGCTGTGGAAAGATGGTTCAACGTTGTCGTCTAACCGACCGCCAACACTGACAGATCGTAGGAAAGCTCGAGCTTGCAGTTTACCAAACTAATGTTGTATTGAAGATTGCTGTGTCACAATTAAAGCGTATAATTGAGGGGTTGAATTGACCAAGCAACCGATCGGCGCGTTATTCCCTTCTTTCGCAATCTTAAAGGTTTTAAGTTCACTGATTGAAAATAACCGGCATCAACACACTGGTATCTTTTAGGACCATTCTAAACATGCAGGCATCCAAATACAGGGATAATTTCAAGAAACACAGATTTCGACCCTACAAGTCGTATACGCAGTATTGACACTATTATGCGATTTTCGAAACAGACGGTACTGCTACATACGCCCGAGAATTAACCAGTCTATAATAGTGTGACCGAAAACCTTTTGATTTTTTGTTCTTTAAGAAGTGGAGGAACAAGTTTATTGAAGAAATTTGAGTAGATTTTGGAAATTTCGCGGTAAAATATTAAGCCAATTCCGATATCCCTATATTGTTGTCCTTAGTATATATAATATTAAAATATGGTCTTTAAATTGCATATATGCCAAATCTTAGCTTTCTACCTTGTGTATTGGCTTAGATGTCGATGGATTTTAAACCCCATGATTTGTTGTCCCGGGGATAATATTTACAATAATGGAACATATGGGGTTTTAAATCCGTCGACATCCTAGCCAATACACAAGATAGAAAGCTAAGATTTGGCATAGATGCAATTTAAAGGCCATATTTTCATAATACATATTTATTTTGTACGAAGTTCTCCGAAAATTTGCATGATTTTAAGTGCCATTCCCCCTTTAAAACATGGGTGTATAGAGAGCCTTCGCTAACGAACATTGTCTCAAAAAAGCCACCGTCTCTTGGATCAAGAGCAAAGGAAATAATTTCAAATGCATCAATGTATTTTAAATGCAATAGAAGATATACAACAGAAACCGCCATCCCTGTACACATAGACAAATGATGCAAGTCACTGGGGACACGGTACATGGACCGTTTATAAGATTAAGTATTGTGTTTGTAGATTGACATGATTGAGCGTTACCTTTATTAGCATGGTAAAACTCAATCATGTCAATCTGCAAACATGATACAAGTACAAGTACAAACTCTTTATTGACTAAAGGTACATTGTTGTACAACATGAGACATGAATAAAATTATCATAATTAACATAATCCAATTAAGATGCGAGCACGTGATTTGCCCTAAATCCTTTATTATTTCATTGTTATATTGGCGTAATAATTTCGTAACATAACATAACATAACATAATCCTTTATTAAATATCTAAGGTACAAAAAAGTACAACATTAGACATAAACCAATGTATTAGCTACTTTTGCGGAGAGAGAAAGATCGACCTTGACTTGTTGAGTTCATGTTTGCGGGTTTTTCCCATATTAGTCCCTGGACTAGGCTCCACTTGACTGAAACTGACTGAGATGTGGGACTGAAAACACATAGCACTGTGAAGGTGCTAGTCGGGGAGCCAAGTCTCCAATCTGATATCGTTTTTATGTGTATTTGAGTTAATTCGGGAAAATCCCAGAAAGGAGACAAGTAGACAAAATTTGTATAATTTTTGTTAGTGGGAGAGTGCCTAGTGATCTGCTCATACATTTCTCAAGCCATGCTGACACTGCATTTAGTGTGTAATGTGTCGCGCTTGTCACCAACAGGTCACTGGTTACGGTAATCTGGTAGTGACAGGCGCTGCATTACTTTGAAATCAATGGATTTATCAATTTGAATATGCTTATGACAACAGAGACAGAGTGAGAACATAATTGAAGTTAATAACTACAAAAAAGGGAGAATAAGACACGATTATGTGTTAAAATCTTCCCAAACGACAACCATTTAGGGTGGTCTAAATCAAAATCTACTGTTGATACCAAACTGGGTGTTAAGTAAGTTGTGATTTATGTACAATTTATAGCACGGAGAATATTGAGACAAAAGGAGAAAATGCTGGTTATTAGCATTTTCTTCTTTTCCAACAACGTTTTCCCATGCCTATTCTATATCCTGCCGGACGTCAAAACCAGGTCTTGTTTGGGGATGAGTTGAAATATTTACATGAATACTGTACATGGTTGGTTAGCAGTATGATACCATTTGTAATCATCATATTACACAGGGTGGAATAAAAGTAAATTGAATTTTTAATTTAAAATTTAGTCATGTTATGATTGACGGTCTCAATGCAATTTTGATAACTTCCGTGAAAAAGGTTGATATTCCTTATTTCAAAAGTTCAAGCTCTTATCTTAAATATCTAAATTGGTTATTCTTATGCATAAAAATGCCTATGGTTTTTATAAGCGGAAAATACGCGTTTAAAGGGGGAATGGCACTTATAATCATGCATTTTTTCCGAGAACTTCGTACAAAATAAATATGTATTATGAAAATATGGCTTTAAATTGCATCTATGCCAAATCTTAGCTTTCTATCTTGTGTATTGGCTAGGATGTCGACGGATTTAAAACCCCATATGTTCCATTATTGTAAATATAGTCCCCGGGACAACAAATCATGGGGTTTTAAATCCGTCGACATCTAAGCCAAAACACAAGGTAGAAAGCTAAGATTTGGCATATATGCAATTTAAAGACCATAGTTTAATAATATATATTTATTTTTTTTACGAAGTTCTCGGAAAATTTGCAAGATGTTAAGTGTTATTCTGCCTTTAATGTCGAGACAGAAAGGACAAATACCATATAAATCTGAACTAAACGGTTGTCGGCTACAATGTGTTTAATATTAGCACAAAAATATAATTATATTTCTCGTAAACGGTTCAATATTTTGGCTTGAAATTTTCAGAATTCGCACAAGAAAATTTGATCTTTCAGATACAAATAAAAGTAAAATCTATGAAAAAAATGTAAAATGTCACTTTATGGAGTTAAATAAAGTTCAAAACCTTGGCGGTTTAGAAGATATTTTCAATGTGGTATAATACTTTACATCCTTATGCTCATCAATATTTCAAATGCAGATAGATTGCAGGATAATATTGCTAGTTGTTGCGGTAAAGTCACAAGAAGTGGCATACCTTACACCGAACATACCGGCAAAATGGACAATATTGAGAACAGGGTTGTAAATAGATTTGTAGTTCTGGAGGCTAAATCTGCCACGTAGGTTAAAGAGCAAAACTAGTGTTTGGCTTATGGGGAGTCCCCTCCGTTGCAACCATCAAGCATTGCATGGATTATGTCTAGAGATGCGGAGGGAATTAGGAAGACGAAAAAGATTAAATGACGGCTGCTGAGGAAGGCTGTCAATGGTATAAATATGATTACTTTAATTAAATGATCGGGTATCAATAATTGGGAAACCAAACGGAATAGAACAGCAGTGTAGAGTTTTAGGAAGTTTATGTTCAAAAATTATAGTAGTCCAAATATAAATATCTTTCTATGCGAGGTTCAAAATTGTTTGATGCTCCCTCCTAGACTTTCTATATTTGTGACTCTTGGAATTGGAATTCTCTTACACAGAATTCCCGATGCGCCGACATGAGTTTTTTGTATGCTTATCTCAACAGTAACTTTCCAACCTTCTGAGACATCAAGCAGGACCGACCCAATGGTTGCAAAGAAGAACCTCAGCTAGGCTGTCGACGAAGTTTAGATGGAAATGCTCTAAAAGCAAACCTTAAAATGTCAAAAAATAAAAAAACGTCGATATCATACGTTTAAGGTGTTAATTAAAAATACAAATCGTGTTTTTGTTCGTTATTTTTTCTAACTTTAACAGGTATGTATTGGGTGAAAACTTATTTGATATAGAACTATTAATCAATTAAAACAATGACGCACGGCACTGAGAGGCGTCGGGAATGTGAACACGGCCGTCTCCATGCCAGCAAGTGTGAACAGCGTCGAGGGACTGAGATTGAGACCTTTTCATATTTCCTCTCTTTATATCACATACAGGTGTTGTTTACACGAAAGTCGCTTTTGAGATACACCACGAAGCAGCTGTCGAATCCATAGAAAATGATAATAGGACGGCAACTAGAATTCCACCAGCACATTTTTAAGCTGTACGTGGATGATCTTTGAAAATTCAGCCGATAACAAAGTTATTAAAGATCAACCAAAATGTTGGTTGATCTTCAGTGACTTTTTCATCAGTTGATTTTTTTTTCAAAAATCCTTTACCCCAGCTTATTCCTCACATTTTCCTACCTTCCCTGCTTCAAACTGAATTCAAATTGGTCAAGTATTAACAAAAATATTAATGATTTTTTTGAAATTCTGAGTCAGGTGATTGAAGGGACATCATTATCCCCAGGCCTAGATCCCTAATGATCCACAGAAGTTGGCTTTTAGCATGTTGTCACACCGTTTATAGACTTTATAACTCTCCAAAGCCGAGGTCTATTGATTAACCATCAAATATCATATCCTATCATAATGGAATGAGGAGAGAATATGCTCTGTTCTTAAGAAAGTAAGACTTTATATGACAGAACACAAGATTCATACAGTAAATGACATAAATCGATAATCATGCTGTGGTGTAGAAATATGTATAATATTTAAAGTGGTTTGATCGTGTTTACGAAATGATGTGGTATTGGGTTATAAATCCGTCGTAATATAAGTCAATACAGATCAGACAGAGCTGCAATTTTGCACAGAGAAAATATAAAGGCAATATTTTAATTATGCACATTATTTTTACAGCAAATTACCCCGAAAATAAGTAAGTAACTGTAAATATGTATCTTTAACTATCGTGCTAAGTACACGCACGATGTAGGATTATTTATCGCGCCAGGCACAAGTTCAGAAATACGTTACCGTTTTCTTTTGCCACGAAATGATTTATTATCAACATAAATGCGTGGTAAGTAAATGAATAGAAAAGAACAAGGCTTCTGTCTTACCTGACTTTTGTCCTACGCGCGTTTTCAGGTTTAAATTTTAAGGAAAAAAATATACATTTGGAATGAAATGCTATGGTGAATAAGAAACAAATACTTTATTTCTATACTCAGTTCCAAAAGAAAGTGTGCACTTTTAAATTTTGAATGTCTCGAAAGTTAAACCGTCTACCGCAAGGAAATTTTGTACGACACATCTCAAGACTATCGACAAACGATATATTGATGAAGAAATCACATAGCACGCACGAGTTTTCGGCTTGATTGCGATTTTGCATTTTTAGTGTTTTACGTATGCCTCACGTGCTGGATGAGTTATCGATCAGAAATTACACTCGCTGCACTCCTTTTGGCACATCGTAGCATAAAATCACATGTTCAATACATTTGTACATCGTACATTAGCTTGATACGAATTACAATTTACGTTGGTGAGCAAGACCGAACCTGGTGAAAACAAAAACCTTCCGAAAATTTGAATTTGTTCGGTATTTATGTTCTAATAGCAATTGGACATTTCTATGGCATCTTAAAGGCAAACAAATTCGCTTTAGAACGTTACTAGACTACTAACGTAGCGATTACTAACGTTGACGTACACGTAACGTCTACAAGAAAGTTCAAGCTTTAACATGGAAATGGCTTGGAAGGCCTGGCCAAACCCTACAACAGCACATAAGCTTGTAACTCTATCCACAGGAAAAGCTGTAAGGAGTGCAAATCTCAACACCATCATCACCATGGTGATCTGACTATGTGTATGCAATATGAGCAATTCTATCGACATCTGTTTTGATCACACTTTTCTTTAAGGTCTAATCTGAAGTATAATATGATTTTTACTCCCTAAATTGCCATTAACTTTGTAAAAATTAAGGTAAAGGTAAAACGCAAAACTGCACACTTTCTTTTGGAACTGAGTATATTTCTGAACACGATATGCTGGGGTCACAATATTAAGTAATACTTTTTACATTGAAATACTTCAATGTAGCAGGTTCGATTCCACACCTCTCTAGTCTTTTCGGATGATAATGTAAAACAAGGTCCTAACTACATAATTATATAACATTAAGTGGGACGAAAAACGTCATTCAAGCAATCAACATACGTCGGACAATGTACAAGACAAATTGGAATATATTACCAAAATTCAAATGTTTATTCAATCTCAGAATCATACAATGATTAACATGAGAGAAAACATTACACAAATTTTAACAAAGCTGATGGCAAATAACATATAGTATAGAGAACAAACAACAATGATCACATTTTCGACGTTATAACGAGTTACAGACGAAGTTGAAGATGGTTAAGTTGATTATAATGTCAAATAGAGATAGGTATCGTGGAAGACGAAATAATTTGAATTTATAAGTGGAATGGTGTTAATCTATTTTTCTTATTTTCAAATTATCTTTTGAAGCTAGATATATATTAGAAATGAATATACTGACTGTTGTAAAAATGTCGTTATTTCTTGATTTTAGTAGCGTAGACATTTTAAATACACTAGGGTGTTTTCTGAATTCTTCCGGTAAATATCTTTTGCGAAGTTCTAAATATTTCGGGCAATGGAACAACATATGGAATTCATCACCTAGTTCTCTACAATCAGTGCATACACGTTCGGAAATTCGTATACCTCTCCATCTTCCAGTTCCCATTGGTAACCGATGAATTGTACATTGGCAAAGTTTGGAAAGCAAACATGTATCGGAGAATAATTTCGAACATGGCACACCAAGACAAAGGTTTGGGGTCATAAGTTTGAGTTAAATATTAAAAAAATCGTGTTTTGTCTTCATTATAATTTCCATTTCTGGACAGGTGGGTATTTGGTGTTAAATTAATTTGTTACAAAATATCAATTCATTAAAATAATGTCACACAATATGTAGAGAGACATCCTCGAAATTGTGAAACTTCTAATCTTCTTTCCAGCAGGTGTGAACAGCGTTACCTGACTGGGAATAAACCTTAACCCATCACCAAACGACAAAATTAAAGACTGGTTCAAATAGCGAAGTTGCAGACGACATTTTCAATGGAAGGCTTTTTAAAATGTTTCAACTTTTTGAGGATGGAATATTGTGGACAATGAAGAAATTTCTTATCTAGCGACATATTTTACTATTGATTTTACTACATCTATTTTTGGCAATGGGCGCAGATGACAAAATTATCATTACCAAGGGTTGAACTGCGTATGTTACAGAAGACTAATCAATGAGAGAAAATCAGAAATACCGGTATGTTGGTTGTCTGCATTCATTCAACATCAATAAAGGTTTTTTACGATTGTGACCTGTCATGCTAAAAGATAACTCATTAAACGTCCATAAATCTTAATTTTAAGACAGATCATACTTCACAAGAGTCAAACAAAATGTCGCATTTGAACAATGAACAAAATATCATAAGTAAATCAGGTAAAACAAAATTACCTTATTTAAGTGTAAAGCTGCCGGTCCGCGGAGATTGACTAGCATCGAAACTTTTAACATTTTCCAGAAGGTCACCTTTAATTTGATGTGTTACAACTAAGAAAATATTGGAATAAGGATTAGGCCTTCAACGTTATCCACAAAACACTCCGTGCATCTTCGGGTGTCATCAATTTCCTTTGTCACGGATGACACCCGAAGATCCACGAAATGTGAGGTATCTAATGATGAATTATGATCCTTACATGATAAACATATCCAAAATCCACATCTTTAGTGCAATGATTTATCTTCCCCTTTTTTTAGTACATAAAAATGAGTCGAGATCTAGATAAATGTCAGTTCACGCTAGTGAGAACAATATGAATCCCGACCAGCCTGCGTATACGTACAGTTTGATCAAGATCCACGTTCTTCTCTAATAGCTTCTTCTTGACCTGTAGTAACTTAAAGCTACTAATACCCAGATTTGGTCAAAAAATTTGTCAAAAACAAACGAAATGTACACTTTTTAAGCTTTATATGACCTGATTTTATGATTACGACAAACTATTGAAGCAACGACTCATTTTTTCGCAATTTGATACCAAATTCATGAAGCGATGTCGACAGTAGGTCAAAAACAGTAGGACATGCGACTTTCTTAAATGACGTCACAACATACATGATGACGTCACATTGAAATTCAAGTATGAATCTCGTTTGAATCTTGGTCCGCGCTGTATGCGCATGCGTAACAGTTAAAAAATGAAATCAACTGCATCTGTGATGGGGTTGAATTTGGGTTTGGATTCTCCCTAAATTTGGCTATCTCTCTGATAATTTCGGCTCAATCTCTGTCTGAATCGCATACTAATAACCATTCTGAGTTGGCCAACACAAAAGTTTTGCATATTTTTTCAAAAAAAATCATTTTTTGCAATTAGACCATCTGTTACCCTTCTGCTTTAAAGACAAAAAAACTTTGGACTGGATTTGGGCACTTTGATACCCAGCCGCGGCAAATACCCTTACTGACAAAAGGTCACTCACCAATTGGTTTGTAATCGTTAACCTACGTGGGCGAGCAGCTGGAGGCTCGGTAAGGGTGTTGTGGTAGTAATGGTTTGAGAAACAACAGGAATCCATGGTTAGGTGCTCCAGCCGCCGCGATATGACCCTAGCAGTTGAAAACGGCGTAAAACCCCAGTAAACCCATATTTTAGTCCGTTGTCTCCCACAAGACATCGCCAAACTCGTTAGTTGATAACAAATGTTACAGAACATGCCCGTAGGAAGCAATTTCATAGGGGCGAGGGGGCTAATATAAAACCCTTGTCTGGGCCAGTGTCTGAATATAGGGAGGAGGAGCTAAATTGGATTTCCCTCAAATTTTCAGTGCAAAATCAGGAAATTTCGAAATTTTTAGCCCCCCCCCCCCCCCCCCCCCCCCGATCAGCGCCCCCATTCCCTGGTCCTACGGGTCTGCAGTATATCGTGTGTAACTTTCGAGTATATGTTTGATAAGATGTAGTAACGGTATTTTCGAACGTATTCGATAATACGAAGGTAAGCTGTCGTTATAGTGTTACATGTACAAGGGGGACAACTTGTGCTAGTAAACACGGTTACAGACTCCACGAGTTATCTAACAGACGGTGCCAATCGTCAGTTCCAATAATTTTTTTTCTGACAGAACATCCGACTTTTTGTATTTTCTTTATTGCTTCAATGTTCAACTTTATTTTACTGTGAGCGACGAAATTTATGGTGTCATTTTGTGGAAATGATTCTGTTCACTTTTTTAAAGAGAAATCGACATACAGTGCTAAAGAAAACCATTTTGAACAACAACAACAACAACAACAGTAATTTCTTTCTCTTTTTTTTACTTTTTTATCCGATGCATTTCTTTAGAGTTGTAGACAAAAACTGACTAATTGTAGAGTTAATATTACAGAATAATTATATTGAGATGAAATAACAAAAACCCAAACAACAAACGAACAAAAACAAAACAACGAACAAAGGAAAACAACGAAAATTAACCCATTACAAATGCAGAATCCCTATTTCATAGCATAGAAAACACAATGTAAATAGAGAAAATGAATGTCTTTATTCTATTCTCTCTATGTTTTTGTAACCATTCTCTTAAATGCACGACAATAGCAGGCTTACTTTAGAAAGCATTGGATTAACGTTGAAGCCAGTTTATTTTTTACAGAGTTTGTCGACTTTCAATAAACCCATTTGTATGTACGGAACAAACTATACGTAGCTTTTGTTCCCGACCTTTCACCATGTAACTTAAAACAATACAAAACTATTATAATTAACTTTAAACATTATACGTTCCATGAATTACTTTTAGTTTTTCTTTTATTCTTCGATTGACTGTTCACTAGAAAATGAACCTTCTTATGTTCTTGATTAGAAAAAAATTAATACATCTCCTTACAAATGACGGAAATAATTGTATGAAATTTAGTCTGGTTATAAAACATCTTATATCATAATGGCACATGTTTTCAAAATTTAACTACGTAAACAACATAATATAAAACTTAGAACGACAGCAATTTTGAATGTGATGGTTCTAATATTGCAGGTTCTCATACCTGCAAGATTCAAAACAAAGTATGCAGAATTGTAAAAGCGCCATATTATCGTATCGAGGGTGGAATTCACTAACCAGTATAAATGAAAGCATACGTTTAAAATCACACAACAATCCATCCGAATGGCCGAGACATACGTCTCGTCCAATCAGATGGCTTGTTATGTAATTTTGCTTTAGACAAGCAATTAAGAAAGGTTGGTGAATACGGGTCCAGGACTATAAATTGTATTAAACAAGACGAACGTTTCAGTATTGTAGACCTCATTCATCTGGTTGTGTCTAATATTGTCGCTTTTCAACGAAAAGCTCCTAACTACAGCTTGATTTAAGCTGCAGTTACGAGGTTTTTGTTGAAAAGCAGCGATATAGTGACATAAGACTTGACGCTGGTCAACCATAATAACGAAGACATCCCATACAGTATAAAATTGCATTTTTTTCAGTGCTTGGGAAACAAACCAGTTGGGTTCTGAAAAATAGCCCGTATGGCATTTGAGACCATCTTGGAACTAGACAAAACTGCGTATACAAGACTAGTATACGCGTAGTCTGAAAAAAAAGATGTGTGCGCTTCTCTTATAACCCTTTCTTGAGATAAGGTCATATTGCCTGAAAATACTGAGATGGCGTCCACTTGTATGCCTGGATACTCTAAAACATATCTAGAATTCATACTACCTTAAAAGGCCCGATAGAGCACGAAATGCATGCTCGTTGAGGTTACCGCAGATCAGGTCATTGTTTTCGACAAGATGACACCCGTGAGACGAGTCATAGAATCGCATGGACTCTAATCAAACTCCTCCATGTATGCACTGACTTCTCTGGATCCAATTTGGAATCAAAATGTATGCATACCAATTTTTGTATATCCCGACTCAAATAATATCTTAATTAAAGGGTGAATTACCAAGGGTGAATGGTCAGCAATTGACGGCATTTATAAAAGGCTTTCTTGACAAGCGGAATATAATAACAGGTATTTATATAATTATTTTGTATGTTCATTAAAAACTATCATTCTACCTGTAAATATCAAAAATAATTATCAGTCTCTTCAAACTAAAAGATCAATGATCGTGCAAATAAATAAATGCGTAGGGTTTCACGTCATTCTTTGAACATAATTATAATGTAGTCGAAACACATAGCCATAGATTCTTGGCATTTCTTTAATCGGTACTACATGTACAACAACATTCGATCCAAACTATCAGCTACTCTCTCGTCCAATTGATTCACACCCGTCGGTAAATGAATTTTGTCAAATGCATAAATGGATTGACCGAGCCGAGGTTTGGACTCTCAGGACATGGATTAATAGACCCCGGTGTTAATACAGTGGGCAAGACTTTTTAGAAAAAAGAAAACAGTCAGAAAGTTTGTCGATAGATAAAATAAACAAGTAAACTCAACAAAAGTTCTAATCGGTCACCTTATACTTTGCGTCATAAAATCAATAAACAAACGATTCAAAACATTTTATTCTGGAACACTGTTGAAGAATCAATTTCTAACATGACTGTTGCAATTCGATTATTTCAAGACTTTTTAGTAAGATCTAACAACAGTTCTTAAAGAGGTACCATCGAATTCAAAATTCACAAAACAGGAAGAGCAGTGTTAGTAACGTGTGTGGCCCCCGTTAGCTTCAATAACAGCTACACACTAGCTTGTCGTAGAAAGGATAGTGTAAAGAAAGTCAATCACAATCAAATTCGTCACTCTGAAACTCACTGTGACAGCGATAAATGAGCACACGTCTGTCGACAAACTGATGCAAAGTTGTGGTTTAATTTGTTAAGAAGACGTTGTCTTAGGCAGCCCTGGTAAACAGAAAGTAATGTCGCACCAAAATTAGACGGACATTTCGATGACGTCTACAGATTACAACACATGCGTGGCTACTTTCAACGAATTCCAACACTTTACAGCCTACTGTGCACAGTCTGGGGTGTAATGTTACGTTCATGTCGACCCCGCAGTCAACCTGAAGTGATTGAAGCCGGGAGGAACCTGTTCCTTTCATATGATAAAGGAAAACAATGGTCCTGGAGATGTATGGTAACTCGTCATCTCCTTCTCCGAGGGCGAATTACAGCACTTCCGGTGGCCTGAAATTCCATGTTTTAGGCCTTGATGGTTAAAATTGGCCTACGTAAACGTTCTGGCGACTTGAAAATGGATGTAAACAAATTATCAAAACTGCATAAAAGAAAACAAGCCTCGATTGCCACCTACTTCCGGTTTTCTCTGCAACTTAATTTTACCAGTCGTAAACAGAATCCCTCTTGCATCATTCTGATGGCCCTGCTTCGCTCTTTGTGTGTCATTCTGATCATGTAATGTGTTTTTCTGACTATACAGTCGATAGAGACATCACGTGTATAAACTGGGCCGCGGCTTTTATTGCACGAAAACTTTTCACGTGCAAATCGGGAAAACGAAGTACATGGACATCTTTACCACCCCTCAATGCTTCAGCGCTCTCAAAAATACGCATAGTCAATGATATGGGCATAAAATAACACATGTAAAATTTTACACTGATTGGTTGAATAATAATCGAGATATTGCAATTATAAAAGTGACCGATTAGAACTTTTGTTTAGTATAGTTTATGTGATCTCTTTCCCTTTTCCTTTTCTTTGTTTAAGTTATAAAACCTAGATCCCCAGCATAACATCATGAGCGTACAACCAGTCATGCAGACGACAGTGATCATGCAGCAGCCAACTGGAGGACAGAACAAAGTCGTGTCCAGTCTAGAGGGACATCGTACATGGAGTTATGATATAATGGACTGTTGTAACGAAGACACGTCATGTAAGTATACTGCCACTTTTCAACAAAAACCTCGTAACTGAAGCATGTTTAAAGCTGCAGTTACGAGTTTTTTGTCAAAAAACTACAAACCTTTACCCTTTCCCAAAATGACAAGCTCATAGTCTGGCATAAATTCAAAGACAATTTAGACGTCAACTGGAGGACAGAATAAAGATGTCGCGCACGGTATTGCGGCACTAAAATGTAACGTCAAACTAGCGAACGTCAATTGCGTAACGATAAGTTTTTGCGTAGACGGTTGTGTTGTGCTTTTAATGTTTACTCTCTATATAATCTAAACTGATTCATAAAGACAGGACCACGTTTTCAGAAATACTCTACTGTTTCCATCTTTTGTCTTTCTATAGCTTTTCCGCCACTTTAATTAGTTCTTTTTCACCTTAAAATGCGCCAATTAGATAATTTCAGGATTACGTCAAATAAATAAAATATACGATTATACATTTTCTGTCCACAAGAACAAATTTGAATATCTCTTATACGTTTCGTTATTTTGCATTGAAATTTTAATATGATCAACAAGAAAAAATAGTATTTCCATATCTAAATTAAATGTTTGTATGAATAAGAAAACTTGTATTTTTTTAAGTCTAAATGGTAAAAAAGTAGAGTTTTCAACGACATGAAACAATTTCTGTCCACACGCATTTTATATAACAATTGTTTCGTTTATCATGCTAACTGATTTTCTTCCATATATTATAGAAATAGAGAAAAATGGTATTTTTTATATCAAGTTTGGTTGCATTAGAGTCATTAATTAACAAAATATTCAACAATATTGTCATTTTTTCTGCGACGTAATTCTAAGTGTTACACTTTGATTTTTGGTAAATAAACTGGGCTAATTTGCGTAATCGACGTAGAAATTTTATTTCCGATCGGTAAAACATCCTACAGCATTTCCACTGTCACAAAATATACATGTATTTTTCCATGTGTCTGACGTCAATTAATCGCAGAATTGCTAATAAATATCCGTTACTCTTGAACATTTATGTTACACGCGTTTTTTCGCCCAATTTACGAACAAAAATTCTTTCTTGCAAATTTATACAAAATAAGTACTTGAAATGAGTATAACATTAATAAATATCAAGGCTTTACGTTTATTTTGATATATAACAAAGTTGAGAGAACGAAAACGATTCATACAATGTTCAGTTATGAATCGCGAAGGGTAGCGTTTTTTTTGAAAAGGGACGCAATACCGTGCGCGACGCCAAAGTCGTGTCCAGTCGTGAGGAACATCGTGCATGGAGTTATGTTGAAGTGATGAAACTTCTTGTAAGTTTATTTTACTCCATCTTACCAATGCCAAGGGTGAAATTACGACGTAACGTCGATTCTGTATTCACAAATTTTACAAACGTAGATGTGTTCAACTAGCATTCAACTTGGCTAGCGAAGATTATTT
The DNA here is from genome assembly GCA_963680895.1 of Fragum sueziense. NCBI lineage: Eukaryota > Metazoa > Mollusca > Bivalvia > Cardiida > Cardiidae > Fragum > Fragum sueziense. The sequence continues at coordinate 22,755,598 of OY804601.1, forward strand.
TGCTCTATCCAAAACGACATCATCTAGACTAAATACAAAGACAATTCAGACGACACGGTAATGGTGGACAGAATAAGGTAAGGTCCAGTCTCACCTCCAAACAGAGATCACGTCAGAGTTGCGTGATTCCCTGCCACAACGAAAATCACGCGATTTTGTATGATAACACGACACGTGGTGAATTGTTTGGCATACTCGGGTGTTGTCGGGCTCATGGAAATCAGCCGAGTTCAGACGAATGGGTGCGGCGTTTTCAAAGCATTTTTTCTGGTGTTATTTTTATATTATATTAAAAAAAATCAATTAGCTACAATCTTGGTAGTCTAAGTCGTCAGGGTAGATTGTGTCGAGTTGTGAAGGACATCGTACAAGGAGTTCTGTCATGGACTTTTGTAAAGAGGATATGTCAGGAAAGCCAATTTTCTGTCAGTTTTTTTTATGAAACGAGAATTAACAAAACGTGTTGATACTCTGATTTTAATCTGCCAATGGATTGATCTTTTTTTATACTGGCAACGTCTTGCTATATTTCGCTGCTTTCTTTCAAAAACCTCGAATCTGCAGCTTAAAACAAGCTGCAGATACGAGGTTTTTGCAGAAAAGCGACGATTTCTGTTATTTTCTAATGTATAAATTTCCCCTCCTATTTCAGGTGTGTTGAATACGTTTGTCCCGTGTATAGCGATGTATGAGATCGCAGTACGACTACAAGAGAACCCGTGTGTCCCGTTCTGTGTGCCTGGTGGTACGATCAACATGCGAACCAGAATACGATCATTGGGTGGAATACAGGTAATGCATTTGGAGAATCTTGACCAATTTAATAAATAAAAGTGTATAGTGAAGAAAAATGTGTAAATGAATTTAACAGTTGTGAGTGAAACTTCTGAAGACTTCAGTTCGACGATTGGAAATCAGGATGCCAAAGATGCACTCTACATATAGAGAAGTCAGTGTCCCAAATCAGGGTGCACCAGTACTCATTTTGTTGTCATTTTTCGACAAATTGTCAATCATAATATAATGATAAATCAATCATGATACATGATTGTATTCCGCCTTTATCTTTATTATATAACAAACACTTTGACCTCGGCGTACAACTTTGCCGTCTTCCGAGATGACGAAAATTGACGAGGTTGCTCGGATTACAAAAACAATCCGAGTAAATTCGTAATTTTTGTCATCACGGATAACGGCGTAGTTCCACGAGGGATTCGATATCTAATGATGGGTGGAATACCCTTACCACCGAAAACGTTATTTGTCGTGAATTCGGTTGTCGAAGACTGGTGCAGAGAAGACCCATTTGAAAGTAAAATAAAATGATAATTGTAGTGATGTTAGCCGTGATATTTTATGTCGCCGCTTTTCTTCGAAAACGTCGTAACTGCAACTTCTATGCTTAAATCAAGTTCTAATTACAAGACTTTCGGAGAAAACTCGAAAACTAATTTTGAATATTCCTATTTGCAGGGTAACATATGCAGTGACTGTTTAGTTACAAGCTTCTGTTCTTGCTGTGCTCTAGGACAGATGGAGCGAGAGTTGAAGACTATGGGATGGTAGCCTTCTTAACCCTTTCCAAAAAAAGACCTGGTTTCGACGTCTCTAATAGAATTGCCTTTGGAAAACATTGATACAAAGAAGAAAATGCTGATGATCAGCATTTTCTCCTTTTGTCTCAATATTTTCTCGACTATATTATACACAAATCAAATTTCTTTCAACATCCACTGTGTCGTTTGCAGCAGGTTTTGAATTGAACCCACCTTAAAATTTTGTCGTTTGGGAAAGAGTTTTAAAATCATTTACCAGAACACAAGAATAATACACTTGTCCACAACCAAAGATGATGCAGACGATAATTTCTAGTAAATCAAAAATCTGACAGTGACTTTTTCGTTACAAGCCGCTGTTCGTGTTGTGCTCTGGGCCAGATGGAACGAGAATTGAGGACGATTGGATAGTAGACTTCTAAACACTGTAACTGACGACAAATTTGTATAATGGTCCGAATTCAACAATCATGTACACGACAATTACAAATAAATGAATGTTGACATATTTTGGTTTTTCTACACAGAAAACTATGTTGTAAATGTAGAAATTAGTCACAAGCAATTTCTTCATTTCCCACAATGTTTCCTTAAGCATACATCCTGTGGGACGTCAAAGCATTATTATATTGTTTGGGAACGTGTCAACCATTTCGAGAACAATATCTGAGCTGCGTTCTATAGAGCGAGAATTTTTGAGATATCTTGAGATTTCTTAGGATGTTTTGGGATAAAGCGTTCTTTAGAGCAATATTTTTAAGACGCTCAATGGGAGGCGCCATATACATGGTGCGGAACCCCTCGGTTAAATCTGTAGAAACCATATAAAAAGAACTGGCCGAGTTGTCCCGACTTCTCCATGGTACCGTGGTAATCTAGTTTTTTCTAAAAATCGCTTTATCTAAACCATCTTAAGAAATCTTAACAAAAGAGCTCGCTCTAAAGAACGCGCCTCTTGTTTTGTCGTTCCGCTATAAATAATTTGAGATAACTTGATAGAAGAGATGAGATTGCTGAAAATCAGCACTTTTCCCTTTTTCTCAAGATTTTCTATGATTTGTCGGACTCATTTCTCATCTTTGAAATAAACTTCTTGAGTTTTCCTTTCAATTAAAGTATGAATGCTATTTTAACTCTTTTCCAAGCTAGCTCTGGTGTAGATGTCCCTTGCAAAGTATTGTAAAAAAAGTACATGCTGATTAATACCATTTTCTCTTTTTCTCTCCATGTTTTTGATGCTATAACGTACTTACTTTCTTAGTTTTGTAAGCCAATTATGTTGCTTGCATGATAGACTCTTGGATTCTGGAATTTCAAGAACAAAAATATTACTGTGTAATATATTTACACAATGTTGTGTAGCATACATATATGAAGGAACGTGCTTTTTCATCAGCACTTCTGGTTCTATATACCTACGAATCAAACATTTCCTTTGACGGAATCTAGAGGTTTTGTTTTAAAATCATCCGTTCTTTCTTGATCCTTTCCCTATCGGCAATTAAAGAGTAAACCAATTCAAACACTGCTAAAGACAACATTTTGGTTGTTGATAAAGAATAGATTTGTGTGTGTATAATAAATTATATATAGTAAAGAAAATACTTCAAGACAAAAGGAGAAATTCCGATTATCATTAAATTAAAAAAAACAAACAAAAAAAAAAAAAAAAAAAAACAAACAAGCAAACAAACTTTTAGTCGAGTATTAAAGCACCGGGTGAATGCTTAACGTCTATGTTTCATTTTTGTATGAGCTTGTAGGGGGAGGGGTGATCAACATGTGCCAATTTGTATGTGCATGTTATCTGTAAAATCTTTTACCGATTACTAGTAATTAGAGTTAAGTATGACCATATTTTATTAAGAATCTTTTTTGTATGATTTATTTTTACAATAAAACTACATCTGATATTTCGACTCGTCATTTTATTTATTATATTATATTCATTTTTGCGAAAGTGTTTTCAAAAGCTTTCTCTCGTGCGACCCCATCCCGTGTTTGTTAAAGGGTCACTTTGTTTGTAACTAAAAACAAACGTAAATATTTGACCAGAGATGAAATTCAATACACTTCAATTGTCTTATTATCCTATCTTCGGGTCCATTTGGTTGGATAGTCTTCCTGAAAACTGATCTTGTTACTCATAACTGCAGGTAATGTTTTATGATTTTTCTTTCAATTCGTTTTTGGCCATTTTATGATTTGCTACACTAATGCAATATTTAGAGCAGGTTTTGTTTGTGATAACTTAATAAATTTTTGAATTCTGTATTAATGACTTTCCAATTTGTAAGATGTGGATTTTCTTATCAACTGGTACAGTATAAAAAGTAACAGACTTTATTTAATCAATTTAACCCTTTCCCAAACAAGACCTGGTTTTGACGTTCCTAGTAGGAAAGGCTTAGGAAAACAATGAAACAAAAGAAGAAACTGCTGATGACCAGCAGTTTCTCCTTTTGTCTCAATATTTTCTATACCATATTTTACACAAATTCTATCTTTAATACCTTCCATTTTGTCATTTGTAGCAGTTTTTGAATTCGACCACCCTAAAATTTTGTCGTTTGGGAAAGGGTTAAACAATTTTCACAAAATAAAGTAATATGTGGTAAGCCATCAATATCGAAGACATGATTGTCTTGTTTTCACATGTAAACAGTTAACATTAATAAGAGTTCGCAGATATAATTTTATAAATATAGATCTATTGCATCCTTTTCAGATCTCCTATCAAAATTTAAATAAAATATTTTCATAAACGAACAGATTCGTTTAGAAATAAATTTAAACTTGTACATGCCAAATTGCACAATTTCAAATGTTCATGTCGGAGTTTCAATGCAAACGGTGTAGTTTGTCGAAACTTTACGGGATAGAATCTGTATTCAAAAATTCCGAACAACCAAAACGTGTCCAAACGGTAGAGTCTAGACTATAAACCGGGAAATATTGCACAGAACGTCAAAAATCATTTAAATGGATATTTCAAGGTATTATTTGATAAACGTCTCATACCCAATTCATTAATTTACAGCATTAGTTTTTAACCCTTTCCCGAACGACAGAATTTTTGAGTGGTCAAATTAGGAAGCCTCGATCTTTAAACGCCAAAATAAATGTTGATAAAGATAAGATTCCGATACAATATTGCACAGAAAATATTGAGGCAAAAGGAGAAAATGCTGATTATCAGCATTTTCTTCTTTTGCCTCAATGTTTTCTCAAGCCTATTCTATTAGGGACGTCAAAACAAGGTCTTGTTTGGGAAAGGGTTAAATAAAAAAGTTTAAAAAAGAAAGAAAAAAGAAAGAAAAGACTGGTACACGAAAACAAATATTTTGTTATAAATGGAGTATCTTATTTTTGTTATAGATTGGATTTTGGACTTATTATAGGACAATTTCATTTCTTGGTGGCCCATCTAACAATGGGTCGCAATCCTTAGGCTCGATATTGTGAACGTTTTCGGCCTCTTTAACCCTTTCCCAAACAAGACCTGGCTTTGACGTCCCTAATAGAAAAGGCTTTGGAAAACATTGAAACAAAAGAAGAAACTGCTGATAACCAGCAGTTTCTCCTTTTGTCTCAATATTTTCTGTGCCATATTTTACACAAACCATATCTTTAATAATACCCATTTTGTCGTTTGTGGCATATTTTGAAGTGGATCACCCTAAAATTTTGTCGTTCGGGAAAGGGTTAAAGTAGGATAATGTCACAGACCAGAAAAGACCGTAACACATGTCAAGAGGAAATACGTTCGTATTATTATCCTGAATTAACTATGGGTAGATATGGGAATTCTGTGTATCGGTCTCAATAGCTTACGACTATTGTACCAGAACTTTGGAAATAAATATTTGATCTCTGAAGTAATTCACTTATCGTTGGTGGGGAGTCAAAACCTCGTAACTCCAGCTTATTCAAGCTGTAGTTACGAGATTTTGACTCCCCACCAGCGTTATATATCGATGCTTTTCAACAAAAAAGCTTATAACTCCAGCTTATATTAATCTGTAGTTGCGATTTTGTTTGTTGAAAAGCGACCAAAAATGATGCATTTCAACTTTGCTAAGTGACATGTCATAAACATTTCATACAGAACAATGAGCGTACACCCAGTAATGCAGACAACAATCGTAACACAGCCCACTGGTGGACAGAATAAAGTCGTGTCCAGTCGTGAGGGACATCGTACATGGAGTTATGATATCATGGACTGTTGTAACGATGAAACTTCGTGTAAGTATACATTTGAGCCAGACTCTGGAAAAACGTCCATTAAAGCATTTGATACATTCATGTTTCAAAATCAGCATGTGTCTAAATGCAGCCTGCTCAGGATCAATATATGCTGCTATCTTAAAGTTTCTTCGTGTCAGGAAGAAGCTATTAGAGAACAACATGGGTCCTGATCAGACTGTGCGTTTGCACAGGCTGATCTGGATCCATGTTCAGCTCAAAAGCCTTAAATGACCCCTTTCCAGATCCTAGCTCATTTGTTATCTACAATCTTCCATATAATAAAGTATAGCCCTTTTTTGGGATTGTATAACGTAATGCAGACAACCATCGTAACACAGCCTACTGGAGGACAGAATAAAGTCGTGTCTAGTCTAGAGGGACATCGCACATGGAGTTATGATATCATGGACTGTTGTAACGAGGACACGTCCTGTAAGTATAATTTACAATCTTCCAAATAATAACGTTAAGCCATTGTCTAGACTTTAAAGCAAATGAACGTTATACAAATAGCTATAAATGTAACACAGCCTACCGACGTACAGAATAAAGACGAGGGGGACATCGTACATGGAGTTATGATATCATGGACTACTGCTATGATGAAACTTCTTGTAGGTATAATTTACCCTTTCCCACACGATAACGTTCTAGCCTGGTCTTAAGTCAAAGACAATTCAGATGACACCGATCATGCTGCCAGCAAAGCTATTGAGTCGTGAGGGACATTGTACACGGAATTATGATATCATGGACTACTGTTATGATGAAACTTCTTGAAAGTATAATTTACAATCCTCCAAACAATAAAGTTACCCGATTTGTCATATTTCTGCAATTGTACAGCTCACGATCATTGAACTGGCAGAACAGCCCCAGCCGATAGGCTGGGATGCTCTGCCAGGTCATTTATCGCGAGGTATACATAACTGAAACAGAATACTAGCTGTTTTATTTATGTACGTACTATATAAACTAGGCTACATACTCGCAACAGCACATACGATGTCTTTTCACTACTTTCCCTGACAACAAGTAGGCTTCGTTACGATGACCTTCCTACATTCGCATTTTATTCACTTTAATATTAAAACAAGTAAAAAATTGCTGTAATGTACAGCAAAATGAATTGTATCGCGCTTAAAAAATTATACCAAAGTACTGAATGGTACAAGTGTCTGGTTAAGTCAGCATGCAGTGAAAACCGAAACAGGATTGCATGTCTGCATAATGCTGGTGCTAGATCTAATCTATTTTTGTGTGTTCAGCCAGATTATACATTAATCAAACAACATAGGAGGGGAAGTAAGCAAAAACAAAAGTGTTAAATGTTGCAGTTGAATAAATGGGGATTAAAATTAACTTAAACAAGAAAGGAAACCGAATATTTCAGCAAGGAATTAGGGCCAAGATGGTCCTGAATCGTTTCTCCGTGAAATTATTCTTTGGAAAAAAAAGAAGGAAAAAAAGACACACACAAAAAAATTGAAAGTGCACCATAGTAACCACAGTTCACTATGAAATTATTCACTATGAAATTATTTTTCGAAAAAAAAGAAAACAAAAACAATTCGAAAGGCTCCATGCAAGGAAGATTCCTGTTAGATTCCTATGTTAGAAGATTCCTGTTTGAATCTTGATTGAAACTGGCCTAGTAATTTTGGAGAAGTTTTCACATGAACGCACGCCGGAAACAGGACCGTGGCATAAGCCCCGCTAGCCTTTGGCCAGAATAGGTAAAATACTTTAATTAAATAGAAAAAAAGTACTTGTTTATCCATTAGCCTTCTGAATATAAAAATCGTATCAAGTAAATTTTCCAAACCGGAACATTTTGACCACTATAGCTTATTTGTTCTTCGTATAATCATTCAATAGAGAACAGACTGTGTTGAATAGATCAGAGTGCACGCTAATCTTAGTCCATGGAATCTAAAAATGCTTTGATAACAGCAGGAATAGGAAACGTTTATGATAACAGACATAGATGAACGAACGCACAGCAGCCAAAATGCCACGGATATGATCCTTATTACTTTTGTCCGGCGGAGCAATAAATTAAATGTAAAAAAGATAAATACAGAAATGCCATATAAAGTGACAACTACCAGCCGCTAATATTTAGTATTTAAGCTGTAACACAATACAAGCAATACCATGAATATGTCTCAATAATTCACCCGGCAGATCATCTCTGCCAGGTCATAAATCGGGACCTATATTTGTACTTATCACACACAAAAAACACAAAGAACGAGCGACACATACGAGGAGATTTACTAGAGTGTAACAAAAAGTACAGGACTAAAGTTTTGATTGTGGCGGCGAATTGATTGCGCATAAAGTATTCTTTTGAACGGTTTTGAAATCCATCCAGTCAAAATCTGTTGAGACATTAAAATTGGGTTGCTCTTTTATGTGAAAACCCTAACAGTTTGTAATTTTTAGAAAAAAATAATTGAGAAAACCTATTTGTTCTACTAGTTATACACATGCCTATTTAGTTCAGACGATCCCTTGAAATTATGGAATCGAATCATCCATAATTGTACATGCAGTGTTCATTTAATACTTACCGGGTAAGTCTTTTTCGTGCTTTGATTTCTTAGGAAGCGATGCAGTGAATGGGATAGGCCATGGGCAAACCGAAAGTAGGAATTCACATTGTAATGCAATTTTGAAAAACGCAAGAGAAAACCCATTTGTTCTACTAGCAATATACATATCTAGTCAGATAAGACGATTCCTTGTAACAATGCAAGTACTGTTGACCAGTCCAAATTCAACATGTAGTGGTCATTCAATAGTAAGGTACTTCTCGTTCTTTGATTTCTTATTGCGATTCGAAATGGTACGGTTGGGCTAAAAAATTGATGCGATGAAAATTCAAAATTAGGAAGTTTGGGCTGATATGAATCTCCTTTGCGCCACCGCAAGCTCATTTTCGCACGCGAGTATAGCCTATGAAAATCGGAATTAATACAAAAACGAGACACTTTATGTTCTAGCATAAACATTATTGATTAGATATGATCTTACAATACATGAATATAGCAATTTAATGCAATAAAAATTCATGATTTAGGAGTTTATGCTGATTTGAATCTCCTTTGCGCCACCGCAAGCTCCTTTTCGTCCGTGAGTATAACCTATGAAAATCGGAATTAATAAAACAAACAGACACTTTTTTCTAAAGAATACATAATTATTATTGAATAGCTATGGTCTAATAATACATAAATATTACAATCAATTGTGACGAAAATCTATGATTAAAAAGTTTATACAGATACAAATCTCCTTTGCGCCACAAATCTCCTTCTCGCCTGTGATTAGCATATGAAAATCGGAATTTATACAGAAAACAGACACCTTTTGTCAAAAAAATAAACATTATGGATTAGATATGATCTTACAATACGTGAAAATTACAATTTAAATGCGATAAAAATTAATGATAAAGGAGTTTGGGCTTATATGAATCTCCTTTGCGCCGCAGCCAGCTCCTTTTCGTCCGTGAGTAGCCTATTAAATCGGATTCAACACAAAAATCAGACACTTTATGTCCCAAAACAAAGATTACTGACTAGATTTAATCGTAAAATACACGAATATAACAATTTAATGCGATAAAAAAAATCATGATTAAGGAGTTTGGACTGATATAAATCTCCTTTACGTCACCTTCATGTCCTTTGCGTCCTTTTCGCCAAAAACAGGTCCATTGCGTGTTTTAGTCCAACCCGAAATGGTATGCATAAATGCGTTGCATTTAAACAGGTAGGAAAAATACATGTCCACCATGGGCAAACCGGAAGTAGGGACTTTCCATTGCTATGTAGAGTATAAAACTATACTAGAATTTTGTTTACACGAATTTTCAGCGTAGTCTGAGATTAAACGAACTTCAATGTATACTTAAAGTACTGCTTGAAAAATCATACCGTGTAAACAGTTTATGTTTAGGTTATATATACGACTTTCAAGTACAAATAATTATCCCTCATGACGTAATTTCTAAAATTAGAATATGTATACCACAATATGTATCGCGCCATAGGCGCGATACAACAATGGCTAACGTAATCGTTTTGCGAAATGTTACAAGATGGCAAAGTTTTAGACTTTTCCAAGTTCAAAGCTACTGCAGTCCACGAATTCAAGTGAATGAAACTACTTGTTTGTCTTTCTTGGAAGAAAACGTTGTGAGAAATAATGAAGTAATTGCATGTCACAAGCAATTTCTTATTTTTCTACGATGTTTTCTCAAGCAAGTATCTTGTGTGGCGTAAAAAGGCGTCACTAATTGGTAATGGGTGAATTTTAAAAATTGCCACATTACGGGTATTCTACCTTTATGTAGACACACCACGTTATTTCGTAGCATCCCAAGGTCAAAAGGTCGAAAAGCCTGTATGAAGTACATGTAAATGTTTGATCTTCATATTTCACATCAAAAGTATACTAATTTCGATTTCACTTTGGAACGCAAACAATTTATCAAACATTTGTTTTGTAGGTGTATTGACTTGTTCAGTACATTGTATTACCATACGCACAATTTATCTTAAAATACACGATTAAACGAACTAGGAACTTGCATCTGTACCTTTTCACTAAATTATCATAATATCTTATTATTATATACTGGACAAAAGTGAAAACGCTACAATGCAAGATTTATTATATCTGAAAACGTATGGAATTAATGGCATGAAATATAATTTGACGTTATTTCCCAGGCATTCAGCAATCATTTTGCTGAAATGGCATTGCCTTGTCTCGTTTAATGTCAGAGTTACAGCCCTTAATGCGTGTAGAGCTAATTTCATCTAATAACGCATATGCGCATGCGCAGAAAACGCATCATTTTTTTTTCGAAATTGGTCATATCCGGGTTGTTGAAAAACAATTAAAATTTCACTTATCTCGTGTAGCAATCTCCAAATTCAAGGTCTAATCGGTTAATTTTTGCGAATTGCCTCCTTTTGACATAAATAAATAGGGATTTTAAAAAGATTGATATTCACAAATTTATCACAGTTTTCGATTGGTTTATTTTTTGCATCATCATGCAGGCCTTACATGGGATTTTGGAAACCTGTCTTCGACGAGGATTGTTCCAAGATGTCCAATTTCCCATGGAGATTACATTGTAAAATTTTCAAGCTTTGGAACATAACGAAAGTTCTGCTTTTCAAACACCATTTTCTAAACGCTGAAACCATGTTATGCAAGCTTCTTTACATCTTCTGGCTGGTAACTTGTCAGACCTCCATTCCGTGCAGTCCGGCATGGTTTGCATTTTTCTGCTTTGATTTCTGAAGGTTTAAATTGTGTAAAAATTTCCGTTCAAATTGTACACCTAAAAAACGGACCCTGTCTCATTAAAAGGGTCCGTTTTTCATCCCCGTAATTAAGATCCACAAAACGTTTAGTGCTTTGCATAACCAAGTCAATGAACAATGCGAAACATTTTCATTTGATTTTTTTATTTGTTGTTTTTAGAAGAAATATGACAAGCAAAGTAGGTGTAGCGTGTTCACTTTTGTTCAGTCTAAATAAAATATGATGCATGTTCATTTGAAAGATACATATACAAAAAGGCAATATTTGTCTAACTTTAGATATAATCAATGTCTTTGTCCCCGTCTCATCTTCGTAAATGTAGGTATGTTAGCGTATGGAGACACGCATTTGATTCGGAGAATGGTCCCTTTTACATATATCTGATAGTGGTATAAATATAAGGATGAAAATGATAGTTAACACGGTTATGAGCCGTTATCTGGAAAATGGTTCTTGTGGCTTTTTAAACAACACGGATCTAGATCAGCCTGTGTATACACGTATTCATATCTGTACTCATATTGTTCACGAATAACTCATTTATATTCTAGAGAAACTATTAACCCTTTCCCAAACGGCAAAATTTTAGGGTGATCCACTTCACAAACTGCCACAAATGACAAAATGGATGTTATTAAAGATAGGATTTTTGAAAAATATGGCACAGAAAATATTGAGACAAAAGCAGAAACTGCTGGTTATCAGCAGTTTCTTCTTTTGTTTCAATGTTTTCCCAAGCCTTTTCTATTAGGGACACCAAAACCAGGTCTTGTTTGGGAAAGGGTTAAGGTTCATTTTCTAGATCCTGGCTCAAATGTATAAATTTAACGATTTCAGGGTTCCTCAACTGTTTTGTACCATGTATCGCCATGTATGATATTGCCAGAAGACTACAAGAGAGTCCACTTGTCCCGTTCTGTGTACCTGGTGGCATGGTTAATCTGCGTACAAGAATTAGGTCTTTAGGAGGAATACAGGTAAAATATTGTGAATACCGGTGTATCTTAATTCCAAGGGATATAACGTCGGTGGGGAGTCAAAACCTCGTAACTCCAGCTTAAAAAGCTGTAGTTACGAGGTTTTGACCCCCCCACCAATGATAATTGTCTGTGTGAGACATGAAAAATTCAAAACATTTAAATCTACAATATACAAGACCAAGAAATTCTAAAGCCGGGATCTGGGACATTTAGCTAATTTAAGGCATTAAGAATAGTGATAACAAACGATGGGTTATTTCATAATTTCATCAGCAATTTCAAAAAACATGATACGTGAAATATGCATGTAGAACTAATAATACGTTTAGAGCGTATGAATATGGAGAGTGACCGGCGTTTGTTCAGGAATTCAGGAAGAATTGTTTGCAGCTATACAGTGTAATCTTGGGAAGCATATCAAATTGTACTCTTTTTCTTCAGATAGAGCAAAGATTACATGTATGGATGTTTGTGCATTTTCGCACAGAAATATTCAAGAGAAAATGCTGATTATAAGCATTCTCTCTCAATATATTTCAATCAGTCTTTCCTTTCGTAGGACATCTAACGTGTTAGATATATATAAGGTTTTAAAGTATTTCCCTCTCATTTCAGGGTAACATATGCAGCGACTGTGCTGTGGGTACATTCTGTATGTGTTGCGCTCTTGGTCAGATGGAACGAGAACTGAAGACCATGGGATGGTAGTGTCACGTGCTATGTCACGTGATGGAATACTGACGTTTGATTGGACGAGAGGAACACTGACTTTTTGTTGTACTTTGAACATTTATTTTCTTATTGCAAATGTGCTAAACGAAAATACTGTGTTTATGGCTTGAAAATGAAACAATACATGTATGTTTTCAGCCGAATGAAAAATTCTTATCAACATAAAGGAGGAAATCCGTCTTTTTTGCTATTTGTCACTATTTTATTCTCCTGCTTAAACATTAAATATGTGAAAATGTTTGAAACCCATTTTTTTCTAGTGTCTGGTCTATTGGCTCCACATACATGTATGTATTGGTGACCCATGATGGCATCAAGAGAAAATTGACAATCTGGAAAATCCCGTTACACCACTGTATGAAAATAGGATCGAAAACCGGATTTCGCCCAGTAAACGCCTTACAGGCACAGTCCCTGGGATTTTTTTAGCACTTACCATTATTGCTGGTTTTGCGAGGCAGTTCACATTTGTTCAATACAATTTGATTCTGTGCTTTGTTTACTCACTGAAACATGACGCCATTGCAAGGTGAGGAATTAATACGTTCAACTATACGACCGAATTTAATATGGTTTGGAGCAGAGAATTTGTAAAAGAAAACAGGGATTTATTGGAACGATAGATATCTTAAATCGGACCGGGCCCCGGTTTCTCGAAAAAACTTCAGTACGTTCTCATGCTCAAATCTGAGCACCGTGCTAAAATCGCACGAAATGCACTTGAACTTCAATCGAATACCCTTTAACGTTGGAGAGTATTACTTTGAAGTTAAGCATGTTCTCATGAGTATGTACTTAAGTTTTTTTCGAGAAACCGGGGCCTGGCGTGTTTCTGCATTTTCTGCTTCTTTTTTTAATCGGTCACATATTGAAGCCAGACAACATAAAGGCCTTATAAATTGTTGAATATCAAGAAGATACTTTTGTCATTTTTTCCCTTTTCATCGTGTTTTCTACCCATCAAACGTTAAAAATGTAAAATTCCATTTACCCGAAATTGTTGTCTGCATCATTTTTGAATTTAGACTGGTCTTAAACTTTCCCGTCTGGTAATGAGTTAAGCCGTGGAGGAGGGATAATTATGACCTGTCGGTCTAAAAGTTTCTTTCTGTCCATAGAACAAATTGTGAGAGATGGATCAGATCTGGCAGACGTGAACCATGTGGGGTATTTGGAAAATGAAGATACGTGTCATCGCTTTTTAACAAAAACCTCGTAACTGCAGCTTGTTTAAAGCTGCAGTTACGAGGGTTTTGTTGAAGAGCGACAATATACTCTATAGTAAGGAAAACTCTCCACAAGGTCCTTGTTTGCGTGACGGCTAACAATCATAAAAACTCAGTCAGTGAAGTAACATCATACTAACTTGGGTTGTAGGTGAACGGTTTTTAACATTCAATCCTAATCAATCTGCACAGTCAAGTAAAGAAGCCTTTCACATTGAGCAAATCATTGAGGCAAAATAAAAACATGCTGATGATCAGCATTGTCTCATTTTGTCTCGAAAAATTTTTATGTGCTTCATTTTGCACAGTTTTATACTATCTATATCAGTAGAGATGTATTCGCCTATATTATTAGACCGTTTTCGCGCGCCATATATATCAGCTTTCAGCTTCATGTAGGCCAAGTCTTGAATTATGCCGTTTGGGAAGGGGATAAAAAGCCCTTAATTATAATGACATAAACAATCACAGCAATCATTCATTCAGTCCAGCAAAGTTAATTCTATACTGACGGGTAAAAGAAGCACGCATTCCTATTTGATGTTAAGTTTTTCCGCATAACTGATAAAAAAGTACACTTGATATGTGTTTACATGTGAAACTTTGAATATCTGTTGTTGAAAACATCTGGGCCCTTGTTTGTGTGTTCCTCAAAATCAAAAATGCCTAAATTACGAGATTACTTTTTGACAGGAATTAGTCTTGACAGTCTTAAATACGGATGTTTAATAAGAAACCCTTTAATATGGTGATTGTCTACTAACATAAATTCACGTAACTGTGTAAAATGCAATCGATTTTATCACAGATACTCGGTGTACATAGAAATCCTAACCAGCCAACGAATGTGTACATCTTGCAGAATGAAAACGCACTTTTTTATCTGGCGCAATTGTCGGTCAAAGTAAAATTAAGGTTCACTGACCCTCAAAAAACCACCGCTTTCTAGCCATACGAAATGTGTCAAATTACACATACTTGTAAATACACTTCAAATAGGTTGATTCACCGTGCCGGTTTTCAAGATTATGCTTCGAAAAGAAAATAATTTACAAATATTAATCTTCTCTTAATTCATATGCAAAGGAGATAGTTTTGAACATTTTTGTCAAATATTTCCATAAATATGCATTCGTTCAAAATTCTGAATCGTTCAAAATGCTTATGTTTGTATTTTGAATGGAAATGTTACACAGTTTAGGAATTACTGGCAATAAAATTTCTAAATATAAAAGGAAAATAGCGGCAATTTCCAGTGTTGTTGCGTTTCTTTTGCACACTAGTTTATTTCGACGTTCTATATATAATAGGATAGATAGTTCTATTGTTTTATATTGAACTTGAGTAATTCGAATACCAAATAAATTGGAGATCTAACATACGATAACAAACAAAATCACGTTATATTGTCCGCCAAATATTTACAAATAGGATCAAACAAGGCTAAATACTGTGGCAAATATAGGAAATACTTGTGACCCGTCGATGCACGTCGTAAAATAAGATTAACCCTTTCCCAAACAAGACCGGGTTTTGACCTTCCTATTAGATTTTTTTTAAAACATTGAGACAAAAGAAGAAAATGCTGATGATCAATATTTTCCGGGGTCATTCTACACAAATCTTATCTTTATCAACATGACTTTTGTTGTCTGCAACTCATTTCAAATTGGAAAAGTACAACATTTTGTCGTTTGGGAAAGGGTTAAACACTTGCTTGTATATCCATGTACATTTACGAGGAATCACCGAAATATTCAAATATCAACCCAACATTATCATTTTAGACTGATTCAATAACAAGATTCAGCAGAAGACAAAACGGACGGTTATAAACACAGAACTGTGCCCAATGTAGGCAGCAATTTATTAACACAAAAGAAGAAAATACTAGTTATCAGCATTTGCAAAGTTTGCCTCTATGTTATCGAAAGTTCTTTCTACCATGAACTTCAAACATTGTGTCTTTTTCTGAAATATATCACAATGAACCAAATTAGGGGGCGTGTACCTGCACATCGTTGGAGATAGAGAAGGTTACCATTTCCCAAAAGAAGACAAAATGCTGGGGAACTATATAACAAAAAGATGTAAAAGCTGATACGTAGCATAACGTCGATGTCATTGTAAAACCTCGTAACTCTAGCTTTAATTAAACTGGTGTAACGATGTTATGCATGAACACTGACGGTACTCTTCATTTGGCTTGAAATGTTTAACCCATTACCAAACAACAAAATTTTAGACTGGTCAAATTTCAAAGACTTTGCAGACGATAATTTCAAGTCAATGAATTTTAACTTTTTTTGTCATTTTGTGTAGAAAACATTGTGGGAAATGAAGAAATTGCTTGTCACAAGCAATTTCTTCATTTTCCACAATGTTTTTTAAAGCCATTTTCTTATAGGGGGTCAAAAAGAGTCATTGTGTGGTAATGGGTTAAAACGTGCTATGTGATACAAGCATCAAGCATTACTAACGTCCATTTTGTTGACTACACTGGCTTTTAAAATGAAACCATCTATATTTTGCAATTTTAGCAAGGGTAAACGTAGTATAAAGGTTTTAACCCTTCCGAAACAAGACCTCGTTTAGTCCTTTTTTTTTGAAAAGGCTTGGGAAAACAGCATTGTCTCCTTTTGCCTCAGTATTTTGCAACTACGCTTTATGGCATACACATTTTGTTCTATTGACATCTTTTGTCGTCTACAATTCCTGTCGCATTGGACTGGTCTAAAATTTCGTCGTCTGGGATTTGGATAATTATTGAACTTGGTCATTGTCCCTGAGTGGAAGATGTGGGTCTCAGATAGGATGACACAAGACAATGCATCCATAGTAGCGATCAACAAACAGTCTTGGAAGAGGCATGGTGAAATGGGTTTATTGCTTTTTTAAGGACAAAAAACTCACATAGTACAAGCTTTTGATTTAACGACCCCAATAGAATAAAACTTGAAAATTTTGAATCAAGAATGAATGGAAAAATGATGATAATCAGCATTTTCTGCATTTGATTCGATATTTTTTCTGTAGAATATTGTACATGTCCATACATCATACCTGTATCTTTGTAAATACACGCATCTCTTGTCTCCTGCAACGATTCACATGATTTTTTTACCGTTTGCGAAAGGATCAAAAGAAAACGAATAAAAAGGGAAAAGCTAGCTTATGCTCGTTTTCATTTTGATTGTTTTCAAACTAGTCCATCATTTCCATTATTTAGGCTTTCATGAAATCAGACAATGGTAAATTACACGGGCATACGTATTTCAAAAATTCAGATCTATAACGAATTGATACGTCAAAACAATTTTGGCCCCTTTTCATCAGCATTCTTTTTTCATTCTATGATACTGATTAATATAGTTTTAGAGAACCAAATTATACTATTAAGGATTTTGATCGAAATATACAGGTTTGTATATTTTATGTAAAATCTTATATCACTGCTTTTCAACAAAATCTCGTAACTACAGCTCCAGACAAGCTGTAGTTACGAGGTTTTCGTTGAAAATCGACGGTGTATTTATCATCCAGAATATTTTTCTAGTAGGCTTTTATTTTTACATCCAATGATAGTTCCGACATTTCATGATCCCATTACCGAACAACAAAATTTTAGACTGGTCCGAATTCAAAGATGTTGCAGACGGCAATACCAAATACGTACACAGAATTCTACTTTTTTAGTCTTTTGGGGTAGAAAACATTGCGGGAAATGAAGAAATTGCTTGTCACGAGCAATTTCTTCATTTTCCACTGTGTTTTCCAAAGCCTCTACCTTATAAGGAGTCAAAAGGAGTCACTGTGTGGTAATGGTTTAAGAAAAAAGATTCTGCTACAAGTAAAAGTATGAACTCGTTTGGGAGAATATTTTTTCATTGTCTCTACTTTGTTAATATTAATTTTGACTTTATAATGACATTTCAGAATTTTTTGTAATAAATTTTACTTTTATTTCTATCTGAAAGAGCATATTTCCTGATAAAAAATCTGAAAATTTCAAGCCAAAATATTTGGCCGTTTACGAGAAATAATTATGTAATTTTGTGTTAAAATTTAACAAATTGTTGTGGACAACAGTTCAGATTTATATGGACTTTGTTGATTCTGTCTCAACTTTAAATGCGTGGTTTTCGTTTATCAGCAACAATTTCAAAAAAACTAATAGCATTTATACTCATTAGAATAACTAATCTTGGCATCAAGACATACTTTAAAAATGAATTGGGAGTGAAATGTTCCTTTAAACAATCTAAATAGATATTTAAAATATACTGAACCTCAGAAATAACGCACCACTTTTTCCTGTTTTTTTTTTTATTTCGTAAAATAAAACCATTCATGTTGTTGACACAGTATGATTCGGTATCCGCCGGACACTATGTATGCACAGAACACACATTTCTTGCATATTTTACATATCAATGGTTTCTTTGATGCATGTTAAGCTATTTGCCAAAACATGAACTTGTCTTGCTTAAAGGTCAGTGCCAGGTCATTGAAATCCGTAATACTATAAAAAAATCTGCTTTGGAGAGTACAATGAAACTATGACCCAATTTCCAGATGCTCGCTTTTATTATGATGTTTTAGATCATTACGACAATGCAGACGGTGATAATTCAGCAGCCCGGTGCTCAAGCAGGTCCGGTTGTCAATCTAGAGGGGACTCGACAGTGGAGTAATGAGCTCATGGACATGTGTAACGATGAAACATCTTGTAAGTATACATGTATGACCCGTCCTCCAGCAATTGACCATAGAGGAAGCTAGCTGTAAGCAAAACTATCGAGAAAGGAATTGAATGCAGTAGAAATAAACCAGATATTGCATTTTAAAATTCAACATACATGTAAAATAAGGTAAAAAACTACTAGTAAAACAATCAAAATTCAAAAAGTCGTCTTAGAATGAAACGTGTCGATTTCAATCAGATTGTGCAGTCCGTGCAGTCAAAATATTTCACTCTTCAGAGGTCATATTAGATCATTTTGTTGTGTAAAATCAGGCATTTTGTGTCAATCCTATTATATGTGTTTTCGGTTCAATTATTCCTCCATGCGCAATTTTAAGTACATGTATCGCCATGTTTCAGATTTTCATCAACACAAGTAAACAGTTCAATTATTGATGTCAACATTGCCGAAGTGTTAAAAGAAATGTTAAGGGAAAGCTCATTGCTATATTCTGTTTTAGATCCTAGACCTATTCCTTTGACAGATATCATTTTCACATTGTTTCATGGTTCATTACATGTAACACGTGCTTCGTATTACATTACTAGAAGGATAGAAAAAATAATGTTCATTGTTATCTTTTTATATCTGATACATCAGTTTATCCATGCTATTTCTTTGACAGATCCTTTAACGATTTTTTCAGGTTTCATCAACTTTTGTTGTCCATGTATAACGATGTACTACATCGGACAGAGACTACAAGAAAACCCGTGTGCCGCGTTTTGCGTACCTGGTGCCATTATTAACTTCAGAACTAGAATAAGAACACTTGCCAGCATTAAGGTACGTCATATCATTCTCTGTCAATCCTTTCACCATCATTTCTAAATTAAGAACGTTAAAATTACATCACAAACCATCTGATTGGACGAGACGAATGTCTCGGCCAATCGGATGGGCTGTTGTGTATTTTTAAAGGTAAGCTTGGAATAATAATAAATGGTGAATACCACCCCTGGTGCCGCTATTAACTTAAGAGGTAGAATAAGAACACTGGTCAGCATCAAGGTACGTCATAGGGCCTACCATTCGCTGATAAACATTTCACAAATCCATATAATTTGGACTATTCCAATTCAAATGAAAGGGAAGACGGAAATTCTGAAAATCGGGGTTAACAAATGTAATTTTATATAGTTCTGTTCAGTAACAACAAAGAAAAAATATACTAGAGACAAAATAAGTAAATGCTGGAATTATCATTTTGTTCTTTGGTCTTTTCCACAAGACTTTTTTAAGCAGGCTTTTTTATTTGGGGGGGGGGGGGGTAAACATACATGAGAAGGTCCAAAAATTAATAACAATTTTCTATTCCCTTTACAATCGATTTAAAATGTTTCAAATTAGATATGGGTAAACAGTTTGAAATCTGACCATTGCTTATATTTTGGTTCTATGGTAGTCGTCCATAAAGACCGTCAATGTTAATGTGAGACTTCTTTCTTATTTCATCTTACTGTAGGGTGTTTTATGATTAATTTTCTGAAATGACTAAAGGTTTGACCTGTCTAGAATCAAGGATTCCATGCGTCAAAGTATATCGACTTAAATATTTCTATGAAAGTAAAAGTTATCTACATTCAAGGTTATGGTTACCGATATTGCCACTTGTCCCCACGTTTTACCACAAAAGTCCTTTTTTCTTTATCAATATCTTTCGTCTGGCAAAGGATAAACACACACAGCTTACTTTCTTCTGTTACAGGGAAATATCTGTGGAGATTGTATGACGATGACTTGCTGCCAAGGGTGCGCACTAGGGCAGATGGAGAGAGAATTGACCAAGCTAGGTCTATAATTAACCCATTTCCATACGATTTTATTTCATTTTAACAAGGACTACTTTTTTTTCTTCTGTTACAGGGAAATATCTGTGGAGATTGTATGACGATGACTTGCTGCCAAGGGTGCGCACTAGGACAAATGGAGAGAGAATTGACCAAGCTAGGTCTATAATAGGGAACGATTTTATCCAGTTAATGGTGATGTAAATTCGGACAAACAAAATAGTAGTTCGTAGGTGTTGTTATAAAATCTCGTAACTGCGGCTTGATTTAAGCCGTAGTTACGAGATTTTATAAAAACAGCGACAGTTTATCAAATCATAACGGTAAACCTAGTCTATTGTTAGCAGAAAATTCTTTGCCATTAACCCATTTCCAGACGACACTATTTTATATTTCCACATTTGAAAGCTGGTGCAGACAATAATGTAGGTGACAATAAAAACGGAATTTGTGTGCCATAAAGCAGAGAAAATATTGAGGCAAAAGTAAAAAAAGCTGATTATCAGCATTTTCTTCTCTTGTCTCGATATTTTCTCAAGCCTTTTTTGTTATCAGGGACGTCAAAACTAGGCCCCGGTTTCTCGAATGAAAAAAAAAAACTAAAGCATGTTCTCAGACTTAAATCTGAGCACCGTGCTCAAATCACATGAAATCCACGTGAACTTCAACTTAATACCAATCAACGTTGATTGGTATTCAATTTAAGTTGAGCATGAACTCATGAGTATATACTTATTTTTTTTCGAGAAATCAGGGCCAGGTTTTGTTTGTGAAACGGATAACTAATTAAACAAAGACTCCCTTGGACCAGCCGTATCTTGTGAACGAACAGTCTATGAACTTTCCAGATCAGAGTTACGTGTACATATGACTACATTTCGAGGCGACAGTTTTCTGCTTTTTTAGCCTTTTAAAATTACATTTAGCCTCTTATTGATGGTGTTTTGACCTTTTCAAAATCATATGATGTCAGATTTCATCTGGTATTATAGATTCACAATTAAACGAGAATATTTTCAGTTGTTTTGATAAAGCAGTTCTACTGTAAAAATTCTCGTTTAATAGTGAATCTATTATAGACCAGAATATTGTGGGGGAAGTGTTAGTCTGGTTCCCTGTCGTACTATGTATTTTAGTACGTCAGGCATTCAGTAAACATGGCCGCCTCCAGTGGAGTAATTTAATTACAAAGATAAAGAGCAAAGTTCTTTAATTTTGTGAGCAGGGAAGGGTCATTAGAAGGGTAGATAGGTTTCGGTATATTTTTGATACTAGCAATAAAAGATTTACATGACCTCAACGCAAACCCGAAATAAAACGGTTTTAAATTATGTACATGAAAACTATATAAAGGCAATTTGGAAGCCCTTTCCACCAGAGGTCCGCTTAGCTCAGTGGTAGAGTGTCTGACTTCGACTGCGGAGGTCCAAGGATCGAATCCCACGTTGGGCAAATGTTTTCGTCTACTTTTTGTTTTAATACATTTTCTCAAACCAAACTATTCTGGAAATCACTATGATGCAATTAAAACATAATTGGTAATTGTGTTTTTATTACGTCTTTGCAATCTGTAGAACCATTTGGTATGAAAAATGTAAAAAGAAAGGGTGTGTAGCTAAACTATGTTACTCTCTTGGGATTCGAACCAGGGACCTCCGGATTTCAAGGTAGACGCTCTAACCACTGAGCTAGTCGGACTACTGAATAGAGTTGGATCCAAATTGCCTTCATATAGTTTTCATGTACATAATTTAAAACCGTTTTATTTCGGGTTAGCGTTGCGGTCATGTAAAACTTTTATTGCTAGAGTTAAAAGTATACCGAAACCTATCTACTCTTCTAATGACCCTTCTCTGCTCACAAAATTAAACAACTTTGTTCTTTACCTTTGGTAAAATATCAGTACAGTGGGCGCAGCCATGATTACTGTGTGCCTGACCCAATAACGCAGTATTAGGGGCAGGTAAGCCAGACTAGGGAAGTGTTTACATTTGTTCAACCTAGTAAACATAATTATCAACGGACCTTTTTAGACCCTCTTTGGACATTATGAAATTTTCGATTTATTCTAAGGACTGACCATGGCAAAAACCCATTACCAGACGGCACATTTTGGACTGTTCCAATTTGAAAGGTGTTGCAGACGACAATTTCAAGTGCTTGGAATTTTACATTTTTAGGTATTTTTGTTTAGAAAACATCGTGGAAAATGAAGAAATTGCTTGTCACAAGCAATTTCTTCATTTTCCACAATGTTTTCCAAAGCATTTTTCTTAGGGGCGTCAAAAGGTGTCAATGTTTGGTAATGGGTAAACTCAAGTAGGCTAATATTCTCGTTTCCATCTAGATCTAGTACCTTTCACATATTTTCAAATACTACAAATTGTTTAAAATGCTTCATTTACATTTATTGGACCCAACCAAATGGTTTGAACGAGAGGAGATGCAAGGATGTCAGAAACATGTTTGCCACGGGCCTTTTAAATAGCATCAGATAAAAAGTTACAAAAAATTTTGCTTGCTCGTCAATAGCTTTTTTTCAGGCGCTGTTTAAAAGATCCAACATAATACCCAAAAAATCACTGACGTTTTCGTCATTTCGGTATTAAACATTCTCCAAACCTGGCTGGCATTGACGGTATTGTTGATAATGTCTGCATTAAATTTTGTTGTTCTTATGTCACGTGATTCCCCACTTTGTTAAAGATTCCAGTCTTTCTCCTCATAACTTGTGATTTTGATTATCCCGACTAAAAACATCTTCGAAAAAATCATTGCAAAAAATAGAAGGAAAAAATCAAGATTCTCTAGATCTACGTGCATGTAGTTTTGTTTTGGATGACATGGATTGTGTCGTCTGCAAAACATTTGAGGTTCGACAGCGCGGGTTCAGAAATACTGTAGATATTTCCAGTTCGGGCCAATTATTGTTAAAAAGAAACTAAGTACCAACATTCGTGCTCATTTTTTGCTTGCGGTTTAATCACATTTATTACTTGAATATAAGTAGCCTAAAATAGTTACGATGACCTGTGATGATTCCACAAAATATTCACAAATAAAGTCCAATCACGATATTAGGACACATGTAGGCCTATACAGATTTTATCTATGTAAACAATGGAAAAATCTTTCAACACAATTTCGCATGAATTGGTTCTAATCTTGCAGGTGTCTCACCTGCAAGATTCGAAGCATCATATGCAAAATTACACATTTTGGTGGTCGACATTGGGTTTCTAACAAAGTTAAATTTGTAATTGTGTGACATATTTATCGTGACCGGGCTATTCTATACATGTACCGAATCAGTGAAACATTGTTGATAAGAAACTGCCGACCTTTCGTCGTTTTTTGTTCCAAATTTGTTGGTGTTAAACACGTCTCATAATAATGTAGGAAATAACAACAGAAGAACATGTCTTGGCTTCGGATTACAATTTTAGCTGTATTTCTGTCAATGTCGATGACAACGCGTGTTGATGCAAGTCATCAACTTTTGTCAGACAAAGATATAATAAATGACGTTCTGCGTCGTCTTAACGAGCTTGAACACCGTGACCGAGATCAGCAAGCAGAGATCAATGAATTGAGGAAAGAAAATAACGAGCTGAGAAGTTTACGGGAGAATGATCGTAACCAAAATGATGAGTTGGATAGACTGCGCAAAGTAAACGAGGAACTTTCTAAAGACATATATGGACTAAAAGAACAGAATATACGGCTTGGCGAAGAAATAAAACACATAGAAATTCGTATACCGACAACAACCGCGGAACCTTTCAAAGAATTCAAACGTGGTAATGACTTCAATGAAGTACAAAGTAATAGCGAATCGACGAGTAGCGATATGGTGTCCAACGACGGCCAAAACACCGATGACAACACTGGAATTGTTTCAGGTAATTTTGTTGATAGTCTATCTGACGTGAAAAAAACGAACGTATAGCTACCAAATCATGACACCAGTAATAAAACAATGGCTTCGTAAACATTGATGCATTTTCTGCTTTAACTTCATTATTTGCTGTACAATATAGCACACAGGTCTGTCTTAAGTAAAGAGGCGATGGTAAGACTGTATCTAAAATGCGTTTTTTGCCATTCAGAAGTGGTGTGTCCATGCATGTGACCGAGGGTCCAACTTTGTGCAATTTCGACATCCGCGACACAAAAATCTGCGAAACTATTTTGTCACGACAATATGAATAAGTCCTAGTCAGATATTGATCTGTAAACCTGGTGATGGTTGACGAAGTGCAATGGTCGGACATGGCATTAAAATTATGAAAAGAAAATTATGAACAATATAATACAAAAGAATGACTGACAGAATTACGCGATTTATGCGATTATCTGGAAAGTGGGTGTGACTAGCTATCAGCTAAACGCTTTCAATTTCACTTTAAATAGATATATTGTTGCTTCATTATCAGAAATGGGCCACGGTCGTATTCGACAATCAGCAGAAGGGTCTACTATCGCTTTCTTTGCATCCAGGAGTGGTGCCCATATGTATGAACATCTGGGAGAGAACCAGCCAATCATCTTCGATAGAATTATTACCAACAATGGCGGGGGATACCACAATACGACTGGCATCTTTACGGCACCAGTATCAGGCCTCTATGTTTTCTCTACAACGATTTTAGCGTTGCAAGAAGATGCCCACTTCCAATTCGTCGTTAATGGGCAGGGATACTCCTACATGATAGCTCACAGTGCGGACAAGTATGAAACAATGAGTCAGACCGCCATTTTCAACTTACGTAAAGGTGACGATGTAGCCGTTCAAAATATGGACGTAAACAAAATTGTCAATGGATACCATTACAGCACTTTCGCGGGCTTTCTCTTGGCTTCGATGGAGGGGGATGCTGTAGTTGGTTGAGATAAGGTTATGTGTTTATCATGAATACAAATGGCACTACATCGAAATATGCTGATTTTTTACAAACTCCGTAACTGATCCTCTATTGATAGGGGCGTCAAAACCAGGGGCTTGCTTCATCAAAAATTTTAAGACGTATAATAGGGAAAAAAAGAAACGCAACTACCGTTTCAATTTTTCCCTATGCAAAGACATCAAATCAGATTTAAACAAAATGCAATAGAAATAAAGCAATACTCATCTTGTTAAATTCACCAAATCTTGTTTGTTACATATATGCAATTAATTAGAAAACACACAGTTTACACCGGGCGTCAAACATAGGTCTAACAACATAATCTGTTTCGTTCAGTGTGGTCCAATATTCAAATGTTGTGAAGTCCACGCGTTTTATTAGTAGTCCCCGTTTCAGTTTTAAACCTAAATTTAGTATCCTGTATCTTGGCGTCATATCCTCATGGACGTCCACTCCGTGGTCGATCGTTTTTTCCGGATTTTTCTCATATTTTATTTTTATTTTTATCTGAAAGAACATAGATCTATTTTCCTATAACAATTCTGTAAATTTCAAACACAAGTTTTTTGCCGTTTGTGAGAATTTCTTTTTCTTAAAAGTAAACTAATTGCGGTTAACCGCAGTTCAGATGTTACAAATGGGATTTTTCATTTTCGTTTCAATTTTAAAGGTGTATCTTTTGCTTATCATTAACAATTTCAAAAAGAAAACAAAATGATAGCACTTGAATGCATTAGAATAACCAATCTTAAGGTATATGACCCATCATTAAAAACAACACTTTCTAGCCATAGGGAATGCATCAAATTACACACTCATGTAAATACACTTCACATAAGTTGATTCACAGTGCCAGATTTCAAGATAATGCCTCAAGAAGAAAATAATTTACAAATATTATTTTACTCTATATTCATATGCAAGGGAGGTAATTTTGAACATTTTTGTCAAATATTTCCATAAGTATGCAATATTCAAATTTCTAAATGCTTATGTTTGTATTTGGAATGGAATGTATCACAGTTTAGGAATTACTGGTATTTTTCAGATTTCGCCTCCGGCTGTTTGGTGCTAATGATGGGTCATATACCTTAAAATCAAACATACTTTTGAAAAAAAGAAGAAATAAATGGAAATGTGATGTCGATAAGCGATTCTAGGCTCAACGTGTAGTGAGACATTGGTAAGACACAAAAACGTCTTAAAGTTTTCATATTCAAAATTAGCCATTGGTCTTGTTTGGAAAAGGATAAAGCCATCGTAAATTAATGTCGTTCCGGATAGTTGTTTGTTTCTTCTCTGATCCGTAACCTCCGAGGCTTCACGCTTTCATTATTGCAATATTCGCTGTTGCAATGATAGATCATAATATACGTAAATGACGAGGTATCAAACTCATAGATCCAACCGGTGCGTTTATGAACCATTAAGCAGCCGAACTCGTCCAATTTTTCTGAAAAAAAGAAAAAGAAAATATACATCGACGCCTTTCAGCGAAAACCTCGTATCTACAGCATAAAATAAGCTGCTGTAACGAGGTTTTCGTTGAAAAGCATCGAAATTCATTACTCGGTCGTGCAATGATAAACCATAATATGTATACATAAATGATGATGGATCAAACTCATAGATCCAACCGGTACGTTAATGAGTCATTAAGCAGCCGAACTCGTCCAGTGTTTCTGAAAAAAAAAAGGAATAAGAAAACATAAATCGTCGCTTTTCAACAAAAACCTCGTAACCGCAGCTTAAAACAAACTGAATTTACGAGGTTTTCATTGAAAAGCATCGAAATGCAATGCTCGCCGCAGCTAGTCGGTCGGGATTGATATGACACAACATTAGTTAATTATTTTTTTAACAACGCTCTTTATGTATGACCGATTTGGAACCAAAAATTTTTAAGCAGAAAAGGCAGGAAATTCGACAAAAATTCTAAATGCGAAGGAGCTTTCACTCAGCACATAATAAAAAGTTATTCACAACCAAACAAAATTTTGTCTTGTCGTCAATAACTTTTTAAGTAATTACGAGACTAATTTGAAAAAAAAATGAAGCAGAAAAGGCAGAATGATGCCAAAGATATACTGTTCGTGAAGGATCTTTAAATGGTAAAAGCTGCAGGTTATAAAAAATTTTAATACCGACAAAACAAAATTGTGTCAATAACCTTTTCAGGTGTTGCTTAAAAGTTTCAATGAACACATAACACTTGGTATTATTCTGTCTCCTCTGTTTCAAACAAATTTAAATCGGTCAAATATTAACATAATTATTGAAGATTTTCTTCATTTGTTTTTGTTGTGTCACGCGACTCCGCGTGAATAGTAAACGCGGAAACCAACAAATAATCATGTCGGTGAATGTCGGAATACGCTTATGGAAATTGATAGGTATCAAACCAAATTAAGCAAACAGCAAATTATCCCTGTAAGGATATACTTATAGCCTAATACAGCCGGGATCTTGAAAAGGGTCCCGTAAGGCCTTTGAGATTAACATGGATCCAGATCAGCATTATGCATACGCATAGTCTGATCCAGATCCACATTATACTCCAATAGCTTGTTTATGACTAGTTTCAACTGTGAGTTAGTACACTTGATCCATTTTAGACTACACTTAACCCAAAGCTAAAGCCTCTCTTACAATCGGTCGTATGTGCTCCTGTGTGCAGTCTGCGTGCGGTCTGCGTCTAAAACGTACGTTTAGTCACGAGTGCGATGCACGCACGTGCAACGTACGATTTTTGTGGACGCAACCCCGACGCAGACTGCACGCAGCAAGGAATTGACCGGACAATTCTTATGAGGCGCTCTTACAACCCGTCGTGCGTCTTTATAAATCGTGCGATTTTGCAACGTTTAAAAACGTACGATTTAAAAAGACGCACGACGGGTTGTTAGAGAGGCTTTATCTTCCAAAATTCTAGATTCCGGCTTAATTTTATTTGTCGCTCATCATGTCCTTTCTTTATCTCTGGATAAGTGCAGCGAAATAGTTAAGATGAGATATGTACGTCTTAAGTTAACCATTTTTCTCTTTATTCAACCCTTTCGAAGACAAGATGTCTCTTAAAGAAATAAACAGGATATGAAAACATCGAGGGAAAAGTAAAAAAAAATCTGATAATTAATATTTTCTATGCTGTAACATAATAACGAACACATGTGTTTCTTTGACATCAGCTGTTTTGAATTGCAATCTGTAATTTCTTTTAACCCTTTCCCAAACACAAAATCTTAGGGTGGTTCAATGCAAAATCTGTTGCTGACGAAAAAATATCGGAGTTGTGTATTTTACGGTCAAGAAAATATTGAGGCAAAAGGAGAAATGCTGATCATCAGCATTTTCTTCTTTTGTCTCAATGTTTTCTCATGCCTTTTCTGTTAGGGACGTCAAAACTAGGTCTTGGGTTTGGTAGAGGATTAAATTTACACAGCTCGCTGTTGGGGAATTGTCTAATTTATCAAAATTAATTCAATCATTCCCTAAACAAGACACGGTTTTGACATCAAAATTGGAAATGGCATCGGAACATATTGCGACAAAAGATGAAATTGCCAAAAATGTGCCAATATTTTCTGTGCTTCTGTGTGCACATAAGCAATTTTTATCAACACCCGTTCCAAGCAAACATACCTATATTGGGCCGATATCGGCTGTAAGTCGGGATATTAGCTCGTTTTGCCGATATTAGACCGATGTCGGTTCGATTTCAGATTGAAATCTGAATATCATACATTTTCTCCAATAACTTGCCAACGTCGGCCCGATATCGGGCCGATCATGAATATTTGGTCGATAGCGTTTGGTGTTACAGAGCCGACATCGGACCGAACATTTCCGTTAATATCGGGCCGATATTGGGCCGATCTGAAATGTTTACTGGGTTCTGCCATCTGCAGCAGAATATTCTAATTGTTTGCCGTTTGGGAAAGGGTTAGTACTTACGTATAACGTGAAGCCGAATGTAACACGTCCCAGGACAGGGCATTTTAAACAATTTACCACGAGTGCCTGCGTAACACAAGTTTCCTTCAGTCGTTTTGACGTACAAACTGGTAGCGCTAGCATCTGATTCGGAATAAACAAGAGATGTTTGTAAAAAATATTTGCCAACTCAAGCGCCTATTGAAGCAGTCCAATGGTATTATTTTGTCAAGCTTAACAAAGGGGAATATAATTTAAATTTAAACTATTATCTGCAGTGTAATGGTTCTCGTGCACTGCACCTCTCCGTGATGCCATCGAACCATCTATGAAGTTTCGTGAATGTACCTGGCATACTTTATGAGTTATGGTCCGCAAAAGTATGAAAAGCAACAGAGGGCAACTCTAAAAATATGATCGGCACTGCACCTCTCCACAATAAGATCTATCCGCCTATAGAGTTTCATGAAATGGAGTTATGATTCGGACAAAAATTAAATATGAAAATCAACAAATGACAATAACTCTATAACTATGACCAGCAGAGTAACGGTTCTTGTGCACTACACCTCTCCATAACGATATTTTTTTACCTATGAAGTTTCATGATTCTGCATTACATACATTTAGAATAATGCTCCGAACAACGTAGGTCTACGGACCGACCATCCGTCCTACCGTCCAACTAAACAACCGACCAACCGACCCACACTTGCAAAACAATATACAGTCGACACTCGTTGTGTCGAAGTCCGAGGGACCGTCAAAATACCTCGACATATCCGGAGTTCGACTCATCCGATTTTTATTATTTTTCGATGAAAACGATATGTAACCATTTTTTATGGGCGTCATATGTGTCTATGATTGAAATATAGTAGGAAAAGGAAAGAAATTGCTCGTGTCGAGCAATTTCTTTCCTTTTCCTACTATACTTCAATGGCTATATTCAGTTCGAAATTATTTTGTTTTGAAAAAATTATGTTAATAGATGAGGACGGGACCAGATTTGAACTTCGACTTAAGCGAAAATTCGACTTTTCCGATGTCGACATAACGAGTGTCGACTGTACCCCCATTTTCCTAGAAAGGGGACATAAATAATATTCCTACTTCCTTATTTCAATACATAACCATAATATTGTGCGTGATCGTTTGAATCGTCTCGACGAGACGTTTCCAATGAGTAGGCCTACCCACATCATAGGGTTTTTTAAAAGCACATTCAAAGTAATTGCTCAATATGAAAAGCCTAGATTCGTAGAAATCCAGACAATCTCGTCTATTTCCACGGTTAAGCATAACGGCGAAGTAGGGCCTGGCACTTTGCTGGTCTTTTTTTCGATCGAGTATCGATAACATGATGATAAACAATTCTAATTTTGAATTGTCTATTTATTTGACCACAATAAAACTGTGTGAGCGCATCAATTATAATGGTAGTCAATTGATAATCAGCATTTCTTCTTTTTACCTCAATATTTTCTGTGATTACTATTTTAGAATCCAAACATTATCAACATCAAATTGTCGTGTGCAGCAGCTATTGGGACAGTCTAACAGTACACTGTTTGGGAAAGGTTTAATAAAAAAAGCGCTTACCCATACCGAAGTGAAATGCCAAAAAAGCACACACAAAGCAAAGCAAGCTATGCATCTCGAAATGATAGTTTTTTTTCTTATCCAGCAAAGAAGGAAATATTTTGAATAAAACTCATATAATGACAATGCAGACTTAACCCTTTCCCAAACAAGACCGGGTTTTGACGTCCCTAATAGAAAAGGCTTGGGAAAACATTGAAACAAAAGAAGAAACTGCTGATGACCAGCAGTTTCTCCTTTTGTCTCAATATTTTCTTTGTCATATTTTACACAAATTTGATCTTTAATCACTTCCATTTTGTCATTTGTGGCAGTTTTTGAAGTGGATCACCCTAAAATTTTGTCGTTTGGGAAAGGGTTAAGTAGGGTCTATTAGTGTTTTTAGGTTTTAAAGTTTAAGTTTGATTTAAAGTCTACATAACTTTCTGCTAACTAATTTACTTAGTCATGTTCTACCGACTTTTCAATTTTACTAACTATCACCGAGTTTCAAGTCGGTTGTAGGTCTACAGTCGGTATCTTAGGTAGCCACAACACTTCGGCTTTTTAAACGCTCATGAGTATCAGACTTAGAATCCCCCATTAATTGGGGCTTAGTTTGGTTTATTGGGGTTTTGCGCCTTTTTCAACTGCTAGGTCATTACGCGGCGGCTGAAGCACTTAAACCTTGGATTCCCGTTTTTTTCTCATACCAGCGCTACCACAACACCCTAACCGAGCCTCCAGCTGCTCGGCCACATAGGTTAACGATATAAAACCGTTTGTGGGTACGTTTTTGTCATAGAGAACATTTGCCGCTGCCGGGGGCATAAATGGGGGTGATATGTATTTGTTTACTGAAAAAAATAATTTAAAAAAATCAACTCCTTTGATCTTTGATATGCACCTTTTATATTGTGCCCCTGATATACGAAGGAGAACTATGTCACTTTCTTTTAGGTTGATAGACTACTACCACTATATACATTTGGATGAAGAGGAGCAACGTGAGTGTGTTAAGCATAAACTCTCATGGCACCGTCGGAATTTGAACCCAGGACCCTTAGATCCCGAAGTCGGCGTCCTATCCTTGGACCATGATGGCCCAAGTGTTAACCATAACAATTCAATATAGCCTATTGTCATTTCTAACAGAGGAATTGAGACGAGATAAAAAGAAATGGTACTTGAAACCAGTAATTTCTCCTTTTCCCTCTACATTCTCTGTGTGAGTATCATTCTATTTTTAAAGTCCGGTCATGATACCAACGCTATAATAATTGTGCTACATGTAGTCTAAAAAGCGTCTTCAAGAAAGGGGTTATCTTAGGCTATATCACGACTATTTTAGTCATTAATCCTTTGACAAACGGCAGAAAATTAGACTTTTTCCAATTTGAAAGGTGCTGCAGACAACATAATAATTGAAAACTGTTTATGTAAAATGTAACACAGAAAATGTTGATGCAAAAGGAGAAAATGCTGACTACCAACATAAATTTCTTCTTTTGCCTAAATATTTCTCTAACTAGGGTCGCAAAGACAGGTTTTGATAGAGAGAGGCTTAAACCATTATTTTAATCGTTTACAGACAATATTTCATTTAAAAATAAACAAACGGTTTTTACGTCCCTTGTACAAAAATGTACGAGGAAACATTGAGTGAGAAGAGGAACATGCTGATAATCAACACAACATTTTATTCTTTTAAGGCATCATTTTCTGTGCTATGTTTGTTGTACACATATCTAGTCTTTATCAACAGGCATTTTTGCCTCTGCAGCAGCCTTCATATGGAAATGAATTTTGTGCTAAAATACGTACATGTAGCTTAGATATGTTTGTCAAACCGTCGTGGAATATGCAATGAGTAATTGTAATGCTAAATAATCACTCTCCAACATTATGCTGGCACAAGAAGCATGACATTGTGCAGAATACAAAGTCATAATGCTTATCACAAGAAATGAAAACTATCGACTCTGCTCATGAGTGATGATTGCTGGCGAGTATTTATTATTCAGTGTCACAATATTATTACTCATTGCATATTCATCGGGTTCAGGTCAATATTTATAGACAATACCTACAAAATAATATTACTTATCCGAGATAACGACACGGTTAAACGGATAAAATTCTTCCTCCCGATTCGATCAACGAAAAAAATTGACGTTTGGGAAGGGACTAATTCGGTTAATTAATCTGGATATTAACCCTTTCTCAAACGACAAAATTTTAGACTGGTATAAATTCTAAGGTGTTGACAATTTCAAGTTGGAGAAATTTTAAAGATATATGTATTTCAATTTTGGGTTAAAATAAAAAAGTGGAAAATGAAGAAATTGCATATCACACGCAATTTCTTCATTTGCCACTATGTTTTTCCCATGTATTTTCTTGCTCAGGAGTCTAAGACGTCACTGTGCAGTAATGGGTTAACCCTCTCCAAAACGGCAAAAATGTCGGTTGATTAACTGTGTTTTAACCCATTCCCATACATTTACTTTTTTTACACCCAAAGAGATAACGGCTTTGGAAAACATTATGGGAAATGAAGAAATTGTCTGTCCCTAAAAGACAGTATTATACATACTTTTTTCATTCACTTCAAATTGTTGTCTGCAACATCTTTGAATTTCGGTAAGTCTTAACTTTACCGTCTGGTCATGGATTGACGCATACATGTATATCAAATTCTAAATGCCTGGTCACATACGATTCCGAGTCCATACCACGGCCGCAGCACGTCCAAAATTATACCGCACTGGTCCCCTGTTTTAGACGGGCCGCGGCCGTGATATGGACGCGGAGTGGTGCATGTGACTAGGCCTTAAGGTCATATCGCGGCTGATAGAGCACAATGGATTCCTGTCGTTTACATCTCAACCCGCAGTTGCTGCTGACTTTGGTGTACATCTGTTGACAAAATATTGCTTGAGATAACGTCTTAGAACCAACGGAACAACTGATGGTCACCCGAAAAGTGGTCGTCAAAGTGTAACGTCACGTCGTCAGACCCATAACGTTCGCTTATTTGAGCTACGGAAACAAATTCTCTTATTGAGAAGAACTATTGATGCTATTCATGGACAGTACATCAATCAAATTTCAGCCAGGAATCGTTAACGTCAGTTTGAATTGCGTGCAAGAACGCATATAGCGCTGACGCCAAACCGCTCTCATTTAAACGCATATTGATGAGACATTCAACCTGCGACCTTGATGAAACTTTGACACTAAAAAGTCAAATGATGAAGTTTTACTATGCATTGAAAGAAAGTACTCAGGCATTAAGGTAATTGAGAAAAACAAAAAACAAAACGTATGACCCAATTAATTTTTGTTGCGTTTCTTTTATCCTTTGGTATATACAGCCGACACTCGTTGTGTCGAAGTCAGAGGAGCCGTCAAAATACCTCGACATATCCATAGTTCGACTGATCCGAGTTTGATTATTTTCGATGAAAACGTTATTCAACCATTTTTGATGGGCATCATAATGTATCCACGATTGAAATATGATAGGAAAAGGAAAGAAATTGCTCGAAACGAGCAATTTCTTTCCTTTTCCTACTAAATTTCAATGGCTGTATTTGTTTCGGAATTAATTTTATATCCATATGTTGAGGATGGGACTTGACTTTCACTTCGACTTAAGCGGAATTTCGATTTATCCGTTGTCGAGATAACGAGTGTCGACTGTATATTGATTAATCGTCAGCGCTGTTGTAACATCTGGCCCCGGTTTCTCGAAAAAAAAAAACTTACGTACATACTCATGAGTACATGCTCAACTTCAATGGAATACTCTCCAACGTTTAAAGGTATTCGATTGAAGTTCGCGTGGATTTCGTGTGATTTGAGTACGTGGGTAAAGATTTGAGCCCGAGAGCGTACTTAAGTATTTACGAGAAACCGGGGCCTGGTAATCAGTAATTTCGAACATCGACAATTGTATTTGCAGAGGGTGTACAAGCATGGATCAGGCTGTGCATTTGTTTGCAGTTTGATTCATCCTCGGGCGTCCTATGTTACTCGATGTTCACTGATTTTTAGCTCAACTGGCCGAAGGCCAGCGAGCTATTATCATGGCGTTGTGTCCGTCGTGCGTGCGTGCGTCCGTCCGTGCGTTAACTTTTTCTTTAAAAATCTTCTTCTCTCAAACCAGAGGGCCAATTTTGATCAAACTTGGCAGGAATGTTCCTTGGGTAAGCCTTTACTTAAAGCTGCTATTTCCCAGATTTGGACCCAAAATTTGCCAAAACCAAACAAACTGTACACTTTTTAAGCTTTATATGACCTGATTAAATGATTACGACAAACTATTGAAGCATTTTTTCGCAATTTGATACCAAATTCATGAAGCGATGTCGAAAGTAGGACAAAAACAGTAGGACATGCGACTTTATTTAATGACGTCATGTAACACATATGATGACGTCATATTGAAATTCAAGTATGAATCTCGTTTGAATCTTGGTCCGCGCTGTATGCGCATGCGTGACGGTTAAAAAATAAATTCAACCGCATCTGTGACGGGGTTGAATTTGGGTTTGGATTCGCCCTAAATTCGGCTATCTCTCTTATAATTCCGGCTCAATCTCTGTCTGAATCGCATATTATTAATAATTCTGAGGTGGCCAACACAAAAGTTTTGCATATTATTTCAAAAAATTTCATTTTTTGCAATTAGACCATCTGTTACCCTCACCCTTTAAATTGTTCAAAGAATTTTGATTGGTCCCATAAATGTCGGCGTGCCAGGGCGGGGCTTATCAGACTTAGAGAAATCACAAAATAATTCTTTAAAAATCAACCATTTGGCCAATGTTGACGAAATTTGGCAGAAATGTACCTTGGGTGACTATCTACTTAAATTGTTAACGAAATTTTTATTGGTCCATAAATGTGGGTGTTGCAGGGCGGGGTTTATCGGACTTAGAGAAGTCACATAATAATTCTTTGAAAATCTTCTCCTCTAAAGCCAGCAGGCCAATTTTGACCAAACTTTGCAGGAATGTTTCTTTGGTGACCCTTTAGTTAAATTGTTGAAAGAATTTTGATTGGTCCATAAATGTTGGCGTGGCGGGGCGGGGCTTATCAGACTTAGAGAAATCACGTAATAATTCTTTAAAAATCAACCATTTGGCCAATTTTTACCAAACTTGGCAGAAATTTACCTTGGTTGGCCTTTTACTTAAATTGTCAGTGAAATTTTGATTGTTCCATAAGAGTGGGCGTGGCAGGGCGGGTCTTATGAGACTGAGAGAAATCACAAAATAATTCTTTAAAAATAAACCTTTAGGCCAATTTTGACCAAACTTGACAGAAATGAACCTTGGGTAGCTCTTTACTTAAATTATCAGTGAAATTTTGATAGTTCCATAAATGTGGGCGTGGCAGGGCTGGGCTTATCAGAATTGGAGAAATCACAAAATAATTATTTATAAATCAACCAATAGTCCGATGTAGATCAATTTTGGCAGTAATGTTCCTTGGGTGGCCCTTTATTTTAATTGTCAGCCCTAAATTTTGATTGACCCATTAATGTTGGCGTGGCAGGCGGGGCTGATCAGAAAGGGAGAAATCACGAAATTATTCTTTAAAAACAACCATCTGGTCAATTTATTACAAGCTTGGCAGAAATGTTCAATGGGTAGTCCTTTACATACCTGTAAGTGAAATTTTGATTGGTCTATAAATGTGGGTGTGGCAGGGCAGGGCTTACCAGAATTGGGCAAACCATGAAACAATTCTTTAAAAATGAACCAATGGGCCAATGCAGACCAAACTTCGCAGAAATGTACCTTGGGCAACCCTGTACAAGATTTGGCAGTGTAAGGCTTACAATAAATCGTGAAATAATTCTTTTACTATATCCAGTGGAGCGATTCAGGCCCTCTTGGGCCTCTTGTTTAACAGGTCTGCTTGCAGAACCGATAAGGGAGAGAACAAATGTTTAATGGATAAATCTGTTCATCATTGGTTGTCTCCCCTACACCACAAATTTTAAAAATTGCATGTCTGTAAGATTGTCATATGTCTGTATTTCGTCGGTGTAAATGTAAAACCTCGTATGTCGGTTCTTGCGATTTTTAAAGTACAAACTTGTGTGTCAAGTTTAGACAATTCTCGCAGGTTTTGAGGTATTTTTACCAATCAGTATCAATGATACAGTATTTATGAACAACATGTCCAAATTTCATGTAAAACATTTCAGATTTGGAAAAGTTATTACACGTTTTCCCTTCCCTTTGAAATTTTCCAAAAACGAGATACAAGGTTTTGCATTTTACAACGACGATTTGTTTTATGTCTAGGCCTACACGTATATCTATCCAAGTCGGTGTTAAAAGCTCTTTAGAGCTTATGTTATCTGTTAAATACTATGTAGGGGAGCCGGGGTTATATGAACCACGGGTTAAATGGACCACTTCAATTTTCTCTCGCGTGTCTTCGGTGTAAGTATTCGAGGCGGGGATGTCGAAGTATTCATCGGCGAAAATATCGAGATATTTTGTCTTATTATGTGGATTTTATGCCCCAAAAAACGAAATTTCGACCTTAAAATTGGTTTTCACAATCCATGCATTCCGTCTTCGCACTTCGATGCACAGCAAATCCCAACACTATTCTTTACACCTTACAGATAATGATATCTTCAGAAAGTAATATTGCATTCCGCTATTGACATCTTAGGATGGTTTCTTCACAAATGGTAAGTGTATGACCATGGTGTGTACTGGGGTAAGTTGAACCACTATGAAAATAAGTGCCGAAAATATGTACTTTCCTTGTTGCTAAGGCCCCCTAACAACTATGTCATCGGTAGGAATTTCGGCGGATTTGAGATTATTTTTGTGTTTTTTTGACTAAAGTTACATAAGTTAAGACACATTAGATGTAAATCTGTGACTATGGATAAATCACCTTTTGCATGATTCTTAGGTGGACTGCTACTTAATATCCTATTAAATTGTCTATTGTATGACTTGGCGAATTATCTTGAAAACTGGAATAAAATTTTATTCTTTTTATGAAATTTCATAATATTATTGTAGGTAACACCCCTTTTCACTTTTAGGAATGAAATATCGTGTTTAATCTTCTCTTTAGTGTGAATAATTATCGCAAACATGCCTATTGGTCCAACTTACCCCTTGTAGGCTACTGGTTCAACCTACCCCGTCAGAGGGGTTAAATGAACAATTTCACCAGCTCTGTTTAAAATGATTTTCTGTGGATTCTGTATGTCGAAAGTATCTGTCAAAGATTTAGAAACATGCGAGAGATGTTGATCTGTGATATGGTGTTGATCAGAGCACTCTGAGTGAATCTAAGAAAACCCTACTAGAAAATCTAAAACGTTGTCCTGATACCCGGTCTACCCTACCGACTTTGCAAAAACATTTTATTTGACTTGACTTGTCAGACTAGCAAAAATGAGTCTCTTTTAATTATATCGCTACTTGTTCAATAAAAACCTCGTATCTGCAGCTTGTTATAAGCTGCAGATACGAGGTTTTCGGTTGAAAAGCGACAATAGGCCTATATGCCTATATAGCCTACATGTATTTCGGTCAGGCTTGTTGTAGTGCTGAACAGTTCCGTACGAAATGTTCTCCTGTTCTTTTTTCACAAAGTTTGCAAATTGAATCCACTGTGTATTGTTTCAATGCACATCTTTTAAAGAGGATTTTTGCTTTGAGTTTTGACCTCTTTATTTATTCCTTGATTGATCTGACACTCCTGTAGGGGAGACCGGGGCAAAGTGTTACACGGGGCAAAATGTTACATTAGATTTTTCAGCTCAATCATGTTTTCTGCAACGATAATTCCACTAAGTAATAAATTATATGCAGATTATTTTTACATTACCTGATTTTTATGGCTATATTGGTCTCTAGGGGAGTTCTAGAATCGCGAATTTTATTTTTTGATGTCAAAAGAATCTTGATTCCTTCGTTGGAAAAAAAAATGGTGCATGCAGTATTTGAATTCCATTCTGGAATCTAAACTTTTCAATGTACGATTACTGCCGATGTTGCAGACAGCCCCGAGTGCCGCGACTGTAGCCTGTAAGATCTTCTTACGGGGAACCCAGACTAACTTGGTGCAAGAAAAATTTCCAGTCTATGAAATATTTATCCAATCAAAAAGTACCTTTTCAACTTCCGGTTTGAAAAAATCCAAGATGGTTCTCGAGAGTACGATCGTGTGGTAATCTTATTTTATATTCCCCGTTTCTTTATACTTTGTGTCAAGTTTTCTGTTGTAAAGGTACTGTTTGCAAGAGTAACATAGATAGTATCTCTTAATGTTCACAAAGTCATTATTTGGACATTATTTATGTAATAAATGCCTACAAAAGATGCGCTTTTCGTGTGACACAGCAAAAAATGCTGTAAAACAAATGGGTGGGGTAAGAAAAATTTGATCAAAATATTTTGTTCATTGTTATACAATATGCTCGAATTATGGTAATTTCGTAACATAATCAATCAAGGAGTCTGTCGGACTCTAATCCCTTGAACCTTTGAAGTCCAGTTGAAAATTCTATCTATCTATCTTCGGATACTGCCGACGCCCTCACGAGCATTTTTGGCAGGCACTGCGCGTCTGGGTTATGAAAAGAATAAAGTTAAAAAAGATGAAAGTGTTAAAAATAAGATCGAGTGTTGTGGAGAGATAAAAACAACCATCTAGGATCGATCTGATCAATGTTCGTAAGACAAATAAAAGTAAAAATTGTTAAAATTTAAAATTTAAAACTTGCAGTGCACTGTCTATGGTTTGCAGTGTTGCAGTTCTCCTACTGCTGCCCTGAAGCTTTCAAGGCTGGGAGAAGCTGCAACACTTGCTGGGAGGGCATTCCATTGGACTATAGCTAGCGGATAAAAGGAATATTTATAATAGTCCTTGCCTGTGTGGATCTGGCGGAATGTCATGGAGTGGCAGTACCTAGATATCCTGCGTGTGGGCTGTACATAATCGGGAAGTGGAACAGCTACAAGGTTGTTTACAATCTTGTAGTAGAGACAGAGTCGTGCTACAGATCTTCGCTGCTCAAGGGTTTGCCAGGACAACTGGGACAGCAAGGACGAGACACTTGTTGTGTTTGAGTATTGGCCTAGGGTCCAGCGCGCAGCTCTTCTTTGTACCATTTCTAGTTTATGACTGCTATCTTTGGTATGGGGATCCCATACCGCAGACGCGTATTCGAGCTGCGGGCGGACAAGGGACTGGTATGCCATTTCTCGAACTTTTGGAGACTTCGATTTGATGTTGCGTTTTACGAAGCCAAGTGTCCTATTCGCATTAGCTGATATTCTGTTAATATGGGCATTCCAACTTAGATTGTTCGAAATGTCTACCCCCAAGTACCTGGCACTGGTGACAGTCTCCAGGACCTGTCCATGCAGTATGTACTGTGTTTGGAGAGGTGTTCTGGAGGCAGTCACCCGGATAACCTGGCACTTGGAAGGGTTGAAATGCATGTCCCATTTCTTTTCCCAAGTCTGCAGTTTGTCAAGGTCAGTCTGTAGTGTGTCATTGTCCTGTAGGTTGTCTATAGTCAGGTATATTGCCGTGTCATCAGCAAAGAGGCGCACCTGTGAGACAACATCCTGGGGAAGATCGTTAATGTAGGCCAGGAATAGGATCGGGCCCAGCACAGACCCCTGGGGAACCCCGGATGTGACTGGGACCGAATCCGACTCCTCGCCGTCAATTACCACTCTCTGATTTCGGTTGCTGAGAAAAGCTTTAATCCAGGCTAGTGTAGTGTTTCTTATTCCATATGAATGCAGTTTAAGCAGCAGTTTAGAGTGGTTAACCTTATCAAAGGCTTTCGAAAAATCAAGCAGTATGAGATCAGTTTGTTTTCCTTGACTGGTCTTGCGTGCAAGGTCCTCTATTAGGGAAGTCAACTGTGTCTCACAGGAGCGTCTCTCTCTGAACCCATGTTGTAAGTCGTACATGAGTTGATTTCTGTCAAGGTGTTTGACCACATTTGAGGCAATTATGTGTTCCATCATCTTACACAGGATACATGTAAGGGAAATGGGTCTGTAGTTTTCAGCAATGGATTTATCACCTTTTTTAAAGATGGGAGACACGTTTGCTGAGGTCCAGACAGAAGGTAGAGTGCCTGATTCGAGTGAACGCTCGAATAATACCTTAATGAGGGGTGCTAGTTCCTCACTCAGCTCCTGTAGAATCACAGGTTTTATTTTGTCGGGACCTGCAGCTTTTCTAGGCTTTAGGTTTTTGAGAAGTTTGGTAATGCCTGCTTCTGATATTTTGATATCAGGCATTACTGGTGTGGGGTTTCTAAGATGTTCGGGTATGTTACTGGGTGGAATGGTTTCACTATCAATGAGGTCTTGGACCTTCATGAGAGAGAGTTCTTTGAGTGAGATTGGTGCCAAAGGTGTAAATACGGATTGAAATTGTCTATTCAGTATATCAGCTTTTTCTTTTGTGTCTGTATGGAGAGTGTTGTTTTGCTTTAGTGGAGGTATACCCTGTTGGTCAGTTCTGGAATTTTTTAGGTATTGGAACAGTTTCTTGCTGTCAACATGATCGGCATTTTGGCTATCATTAGAACTGTTAATACCGAGTAAGCTTTCGAGGTAAGCTTCATGGCTGTCTTTGATTTTCCTTCGGATAGTGTGTCTGAGGGAGATATGCTTCTTTTGCAAGATGGGATTTTTTGTTTTCTTGTATGACTTGTAATACTTATCTCGTTTTTGTATAAGTTTCTTTATCTCTTTGTTGATCCAAGGGAAAGATGGTTTTCCTTTGATTGTTTTTGTTGGGATACATTGGTCAGTTAACTGTTCCAGTTTGTTGGTGAGGTCAGACCATAGTTGTTCAACCGATTTTTCATGATTATTTGATAAAAAATTAAGGAGTCCAAAGAAAAAGTAAACATTTTGTAATACCATGTATTAAATGCTAGTCATTCTCAAGTCAACAGACTTTATGAAATACTAAAGGAGAGATGCAGGACCTGCCGCGGATCCAGGATTTCCGTGAGGGGGGTTCGAATATACAGATAAGGGGGGTTCGTTTTCCTAGTATCACACGATTTTGACTGAATTTCTGCATGAAAATGAAAGATTCAGGCTGCAGAGGGGGGTTCGTTTGAACCCACCGATCCCCCCCCCCCCCCCCCCCCCCCCCCTGGATCCGCCACTGAGGACACATGATCCTGTAATTCATATTTGTTATTTTACATAAACTTTAACTGATATGTCCAGTATAATTTCTTTGGAGTCCGATGGACTCACTGCAGACTTCTTGAAACTCCGTCGGACCTACTGACCTGACCGGCAAAGATTGGCTAGGTCTGATTGAATTTCTTACCTCGTCGGCCCAAAATGTCCGGCATAAAATACAGAGAACAATGTCCGATTGAAAATCGTAATTCGTAGGCCCATAAATTTCCTCTAAATATGATAAGTTTCTCATGGTTTTTAATGCAAATAGATGGGTTTTCCCATCGCTAATATCAAGTGTATTCATAGCACAGTATGCAGTCTAAATTGTACTTCTACATTTCTTGTAATTCAAGGCTCACCAAAGCGAGCGAAATAGGCAAATAATCGCTTAATTTCCAAATATTTTGCCTAACTTGTTCAACAAGTTGTTGATCAAAGCGAAGTCAAGGTAGCCTGGAAAATCGCCGTGGAAAAAGCCAAAATTTGGGACCTTATGAAGAGAAGAGTAAAACATTATCTTACTTTTAACAATAATCCGATACTTAGCAACTGCTAATTGTTTATAAGCATCAATTAAAACCTTGCAGGCAGACATCATAAAACACGCGACCTGTGTAATCTTTCAGCATAACAATTAGACTTT
Organism: Fragum sueziense; assembly: GCA_963680895.1. Classification (NCBI taxonomy): domain Eukaryota; kingdom Metazoa; phylum Mollusca; class Bivalvia; order Cardiida; family Cardiidae; genus Fragum; species Fragum sueziense. The sequence goes on from OY804601.1 coordinate 22,798,522, forward strand.
ACAATGTGGTTATGTCGGTGTTAAAACCCTCTACCGTAATTATTATCCAGCAAGATTAACCCGGTACATCTGCATATGTAATGACCCCGCTTCGACAATGTTTTGTTAAGACACTCAACTAACGGACTTTGCACACGAAAATTAATCAGTATCAGTTTAATGTGGTCAAACAATATATTTGCTATGTAGATAAGGCTGTTTTACAAACTGACATTATTGATTTTCTCAAGTCTCGCAGGGTTACGTAACGGTTCAGTGCCTCTGCATTGTTTAACCTTTTTTACCCTTTACTTATATTTTACAACAATTCTTTCTTTTTGTTCTCATAATATATTTAGAGAATTAAAGTTGATTTGTTTTTACCGGTCCAAATTTAACAGATTTCACACTGAAGAAAAGATGCAATTCTATATGTTTGATAGCAAAGCTAACATGAAAGTGGATAAAACAATAATTTATCCTTTTTCAATATTAGATCTGTGTACAGGGCTCTCGGAAACGACAGTACTGTCGTCTGAGACGACAAGTTTTCTGAGCGGATGACAAAATTTCCTATCAAAGGATTCCACTGGACGACAACTTTTTTTAAGGCACGCGTCGGTGACCCGTTACCTACCAGCAGTATACAACAAGTACACAGTCATTGTCTATGATAATAAGCTGTCAATTAACTACTTTCTAGGCTTCAATCAGCCACAATTAACTCGCATGACAAATCGATAATGGCCATATCTAAGTGATATCTAAGTCGGGTAGACAGCAGTGGTAGGTGTGGCGTTAATTACCGCTAACAGCCAATCAGAATCAATTATCGGTAGACGTTGTAGGTGGAGTCTGAGTCTCAAAGAATGTTAATTAGTTCTTGCCTGACGATATTATTAGACGATTGCGAAAGCAATAACTTTTGATTGAAACAGTTGATTGACGAATCAAATCATCTCTCGGTAATTGAATTAAATTGTTTACCTAAGTAGCGAACTATTTTCCCGATTGATATTCTGAGCAACTGACCTGCTCAACCATTTGTTTTCTTCTTTTTTTAATTGAGTTTCATACTTTTATAAACCAGTTGATTTATCGTAAATTTGACTAATGAGGTTTTGACCGGTCTTACTTGGTGAAGAAAATCAAATGATCATCTTTTTAAGTATCCATTTAAACTTTCCATAACATCACATAGGCATATGTCTTTGCAGGGTTCTCCTCAGAATAATTTGAAGCCGTAGTGGCAAATTATAAGTATTGGTTAACCTTGAAAATCATTGTGTTCATGAATAAAAACAAAATGGGAAAAGAAGAAATTGCTCAATTTGAGCAATTTCTTCTTTTCTCATAATGTTTTTATACAGAATTATTACATTTTGATTGATTATAATGCATTATTTATAAGTTTTTGACATGAAATACCTCTTAATGTCTCTATTTGGTGACCATTTGAAGAAATTAAGCTGTAGGGGTAATTATGAAGCTGTAGGGGCAATACATTGATTTACATAAAGCTGTAGTGGGGCCGATACAGCTTATTAGGCTGGGGAGAACACTGCTTTGTGTTAAATTTGTCAGCATATGACTGTGTATTGATTTTTCTTGGGACACTGCTATCGGGGTAGACTAACCTTTTTCGGTACAGTGACCCTTTACCTAGTAAGCTTCTATCCTTTTAGAACAAGCTCTTTCTGTATTTTGATTAAGGTAGAATACCCCTAATGGTAACTTTAGAAATTGGGGTGACAAACATTTCTGCCTGATAGTACATTATATTAGACATCTATATGTGCAATATGACAGAAATTCGTCCAGAGGTTTACTAGAAACTTGATTTTCCCTTATCCCACCCCCAACTTGCAAAATTCCAATATGGCGGCCACCACTCAAAGCAAAAAAGTATCTGAATTTTGGACATAAACACATTAAATGTGTTTAGATTTTGGTTTTTATTATCAAAAACATGTTTACCCATCGTCTGATATGAAATGATAGGACATTTGTGCGCATATGAGAGATAGTTTGTTAAATTACTGCGTGCTTATTTAAAAATCAAGCCTCTTTATTTCCTAGTTTGAAATTTATGCCTCGGAAACAAATGTTGACAGTGCCAGAAATAAGTTCGCGCACTCTCTAAAACCGATATCAAAATTATTCTTATATGTGTAGGGACACGATAAAATCCACATATGTACATTTTATCCGTCAAAAATTGAAAATATATAAAGGTAATTCTTAGTACCCTCATGCTTTCGAACGCACTATTTCTTTCCCAAAAGACGTCAATGCCCCAAATGAAGGTTACCGTAGCCCATATCTAATTATATGCTTATAACTAAAACCCAAACGTTGTATTAGACTTTCAGAAGTTGGCAAATGATAACATATCAGTTGTGATTTCGTATGACTTTCACCATTGTAACCCTTTACCTAGTAACCAATTGAACATCGCTATTTATAAAAAGTAATGCATATTCTAAAGACAAAGTTGTACTTAATCTTTTTATAGTTTATAACAGCTTCCTTATACCACTTCTTCTGGATTGCATATTGAATCTAAGGACTTAAATGGAAAAAGAATCTAAAAGAAAGGATCAAATCACGGATCAAACCACGTTACAATTAACTGACAACGAGTTTGCACATTAAATAAGGATAGCCGGCGAAGAAGTGATGAAAATCGAGTGCGAAAGTCTGAACAATGATGATCTGATCCACGCGTCGTTCTCAAACGATAGGCGTTTGATAACCACATCATAGATTTCATTAGATTACATGTATGTGTCTTCTATTATAGGGTTTCTCGTTATATTGAGCCAACCAGTACCAGGGGAAGAAACGAATATTATACATACTACAATTAGTTTCCTAAATAGGCAGTTTCATTAAAATCAAAGTTTCTAATCACTTACAAACTGATGATATCAATCAAAATCATATGAAATTACACGAAAAATGTCTCTGAGAAATTGCTGTTAAACGGAGAATCATACCAGAAAAAGATATTCGGGGTGTTTTCGGGGAATTTCATTTACAAAGGGAAGTAATATTTAGCAATAATGTTGCTATATTTAGCAATACTGTTGCTTAAAATAGATACGGAAATTGTCGACATTTGTCGAAAATGTACGACAATAGTAAATATTCATTAGAATTATTCTACCTTAACTGCAAAAACATGATTCCTTATTTGTTTTTCACTGATCAAAATTGAGAGATATCTTTCACAAAAAAGATGCAATTTTCAAGATTTTTTTTTCATCATAGATCTAGTTTTCTTTTATCTTTTTTTTCAATTGCAATTTTCAAAGCTTGAATTTTTTTTGGGGAAATATCACATTGAAAGCAGCATTTAGAAAAGAATATTCAATAATCAATTCAACCAAAACCTGCATTTTCCCTTATCAACCCATCACCAGACGACAAAATTTTATAATATATTCCAAATTGAAAGTGGATGCAGAAAACTAAATAGATCATAGATGTTGATAAAGATGGACTTGTACAATATAGCATGGAAAATATTGAGGCGAAAAGACGAAATGCTGCTTAGCTTCTTTTGTCACGATGCTTTTGCAAAACTTTATCTTCTTTGGCTTCAAAAGCTTCAATTTGTGGGAATGGGTTAAGAGAAAAAAATCACCCTTGGCTTTGTTATCTAAAATCCTTGTACATACTGTCTTTAAAAGTTGGTCATTTTGTGAAAACATTTGACTTCAAAGCGGTAAAGAATCCACTTTCATAATGATGGAATCCAAATTTTCTGTGTGGAATCCAACTTTTTCTGAAGTTGGATTCCTGGAATCCTACTTTCAAAATCCTACTGAGAGCTCTGTATGTAGCTTTCCAAGCTAGAAATGGGAAATTGTGAAACTGAAAGTAGGATTTAGAACCTAGACCTTCTTTACTCCACAATTTCAAATTATGGAACAGTCTAATTTTAAATATCATCTATTAATAGGATGATATTATAAGGTTAAAGACTTTAATTCTCTCCCAAATGCAAATTATTGAATCATCAAATAGTAAAAAAAAAAGTCACGAAAAATCTTTGGTCTGACTGAATGACCTTAGGTCTGACAGAAAATTCTGTCCAGTCAGACCAAATGTCTGACAGTAGGGTGTTGAGTTTCGGGAAGTCTGTCACTGGGTTCAAAATCGAGGAGTCCTGCCAATTTTTAGGGAGTCTCGGACTCCTGGACTCCCCTTAGTGTCGAACCCTGAATCATTTCGTACCACAATTGAATTTCGAAAAAACGGCTTAAAAAACCCGAATGTGGCTCAAAGACTTCACTTCCAACTTTTTTACTTTAACCCTTTCCCAAACAAGACCTGCTTTGGACGTCCCTAATGAAAAAGGTATGGTAAAACATTTTGGCAAAAGAAGAAATTGCTGATAATCATCAATTTCTCCTGTTACCTCAATATATTCTCTGCTATATTACAGGCAATACTTCAACTTCAATGAAATACTCTTCAACTGCACGACGGACATCAACACCCATTTTGTCATCTGCAGCAGCTTTGAAATTGGAACACCCAAAAATGTTGCTGTTTGGGAGAGGGTTAAATCAATTGCTGTGTAACACGCATGTCAACAATACTATATTCATGTTACTACTAACAGTGTTTTGACTAGGCCTCGGTTCAGTGACAATGTCTTTTAAAACAGTAAATGTTGCACAAAATTTTGTCAAGATGTGATTTCTGTCGCATGAAAAACAGAAAAAGACAAGATCGAATTTCGTTTTACAGCCGCTCGGCTTTGACCAATTGTACTCAGTGTTCGCCCCAGCCCAATAAGCTGTATCGGCCCCACTTCAGCTTCATGGAAATCGGTGTAATGCCACTACAGCTTCAAAAGTACCCCACAGCTTAATTTCTTCAAAATGGTCACCAAAGAGAGACATTTAGAGATATTCCATGTCAAAAACTGATTAATGGGGCATTCTTTTAAACTAAAAACTACTAATTCTGAATAAAAACAGTATGGGAAAAGAAGGAATTGCTCAAATTGAGCAATTTCTTCTTTTCCCATTATGTTTTTATTCACAATTATTTGCATGAACACCATGTGTTGCAAGGTTTACCAATGCCACTACGGCTTCAAAATATTCTGCGGAGAACCCTGGTAATTTACCTGAAAAACAGAAGGAAGAGGAGAAAACAATGGTCATCGGAGCTGCAAAAAGACTATGTTTAGATGTGATATGTTATTTTAATTTCAGTGTTGACAACAGTGACTACATGAGAAATGGGGACTTCATCCCTACAAGGTTACAAGCTCAACAGGACGCAGTCAACTTGGTCTGCCATTCCAAGACAAGATCCAACCCAGAAAACAATGTCGGACTCATTGTCATGTCTAAGTATGAATCTTTTTATGTCGTCTCTTCGAAAGACAGAGGGCATATTTTTTCGCCTGTGTCTGTCTGTCAGTCTGAAATCTTAACATTTCCCATTTCTGGGGCATTTGTGTTTCATGAACCCATTACCACGTAACCAGACTGAGAGGACAAAAGTTTTGACTGGTCCAAATTTAAGGAAGTTGCAGTCTAAGTCAATTTCAAGTGAATGGAATTATTCATTGTTCAGGGGACATTGCCGGTAGAAAACTTTGTGGTACAGTACAGCTCGCATGTTTTTTGCCTAAAACACGCATCTACCGTTGACAAAAGAATTTTGGATGGAAAATCATGGTGATTTTCCATCGCAACCAGTTTGCAGCGTTTTTCCACTCAATTTCCGTAAATCATGGCGAATCGCGGTAGCCGTTGGAAAATCGTGATGATTCACAGTGGGTCGAGTGGAAAATCGCAGGGATTGCGCATGCTTGGGTGGAAAAAACACGCTCATCACAGTCATCACATTTTCCCACTAGAATCCACTCGAAATTGAATCTCAGTGATGCGTGAAAATAGGCAAAAACATGCGAGCTGTACTGTAAATGAAAAAAAAAATTGCTTGTATTTTGCAATTTCTTCATTTTTTTCCACAATGTTTCTGGTTTTTTTAGCTCACCTGAGCACAAAGTGCTCAAGGTGAGGTATTGTGATCGGTCGTTGTCCGTTGTCCGGCCGTCCGGCCGGCCGTCCGTCCGTCCACAATTTCTTTAAAGATCTTCTCCTCCTAAACCAGTGGACCAATCTTCTTGAAACTTGGCAGGAATGATCCTTGGGTGAAGGGCTTTCAAATTTGTTAAAAGAATTTGATTCCATTGAAGACTCTGGCTGCCGCGGCACAAGAAAAGCGGAAAATAGCCAAATCTTTTAAAAATCTTCTTCTGCCTAACCAGTAGGCCAATATTCTTGAGACTTCACATGAATGATCCTTGAGTGAAGGGCTTTCAAAGTTGTTAAAAGAATTTGATTCCATCAAAGACTTAGGCTGCCGCGGCACAAGAAAAGCGGAAAATAGCCAAATCTTTTAAAAATCTTCTTCTGCCTAACCAGTAGGCCAATATTCTTGAGACTTCACATGAATGATCCTTTAGTGAAGGGCTTTCAAAGTTGTTAAAAGAATTTGATTCCATCAAAGACTTAGGCTGCCGCGGCACGAGAAAAGCGGAAAATAGCCAAATCTTTTAAAAATCTTCTTCTGCCTAACCAGTCAGCCAATATTCTTGAAACTTCACATGAATGATCCTTGAGTGAAGCGCTTTCAAAGTTGTTAAAAGAATTTGATTCCATCAAAGACTTAGGCTGCCGCGGCATGAGAAAAGGGGAAAATAGCCAAATCTTTTAAAAATCTTCTTCTGCCTAATTAGCAAGCCAATCTTCTTGAAACTTCCCATGAATGATCCTTGGGTGAAGGGCTTTCAAAGTTGGTAAAAGAATTTGATTCCATCAAAGGCTTTCGCTGCGGTGGCATGAGAAAAGGGGAAAATAGCCAAATCTTGTAAAAATCTTCTGCCTTCAACTAGTTGGCCAATCTTCTTGAAACTTCCCATGAATGATCCTTGGGTGAAGGGCTTTCAAAGTTTTTGAGAGACTTTGATTCCATTAAAGCCTTTGACTGCCGCGGCATGACAAAAGGGGAAAATTGCCAAATCTTTTAAAAATCTTCTGGCTTACTACATGTAGTTGGCCAATATTCTTAAAACTTCACATGAATGATCTTTGGGTGAAGGACTTTCAAAGTTGTTTTAAGAATTTGATTAATATCAAAGCTCTATATATATATAGTGCAGCGGCATCAGAAAAAGGGCAAAAGAGCAAACACTTTTGAAAAGGCTGAATTTTGTTTCATTCTTTTGAAAAACTAAGGAAAAGGGGCTTTATTGCAAAATTCTTAATTTGCTGCTATACAGGTCAAAATGTTTATTTCAACAAGGCAAAAAATTTCAGGTGAGCGATCTAGGGCCATCATGGCCCTCTTGTTTAAGGTATATGACCCATCATTAAAAACACCACTTTCTAGCTATACGAAATGCATCAAATTACACACACTTGTAAATTAACTTCACAAAAGTTGAATTTGATTCAGCGTGTCGGATTTCAAGATTATGCTTCAAGAAGAAAATAGTTTACAAATATAATATTGTTTTACTCTATAATCATATGCAAGCAGGGGTCTTGCTACCAATTTTTGTTTGGGGCCAGGGGCCAGTGAAATTTGGAAAAATAGCGACGTTTTTACCTAAATTGGGAAAAATTTAAACAAGTTTGTATTCATACTGTCACTCAGTTTTAGCTGCAAATTAGACTGTAGTGGTGTAAAATGCATTTGTACATACTCTTGTTTAAGAATCTACTCTAAAACTGTCTTCAAAATGTTTGTAAATGAAGATGAGGTCTTAACATTGGGCATTCTGGGTCCTCATTGGGAATTTTCACCAGAGAATTGGGAAAAAAAGATACTTTTTGCCATTGGGAATGGGGCCCAATAACAGCCCCAAATTTTGGCAAACGAGACCCCTGGCAAGGGAGGTAATTAAGAACATTTTTGTCAAATATTTCCAAAAGTAGGCATTAATTCAAAATTCTAAACCGTTCAAGATGCTTATCTTTGTATTTGGAATGGAAATGTAACACAGTTTAGGAATTACTGGCAATTTCCAAAGTTCGCATTTGGCTCTTTGGTGCTAATGATGGGTTGTATACCTTAAATACCACTTTTTTGTCTATTTTAAACTAATCTTGTGAAACCAATTACACTAATTTTTAACTCATTTCCAAATGGCAAAATTACAGACTGGTCCATAATTCAAAGATGTTGTAGCTAGGTGACCATTTTGAATGAATACAATTTTTGCTTGTTGATATCAATTTCTTTTATTTCCAAGCTATTTCTAAAGCTTATATATATTTTTTGGCGTCAAAAACATCATTATGTGAGAATGGCTTAATCATTTGTCCTAGCATTCATCACTTTTTTGAACTGATGCACAAAATATATTACTTTTTTATTGTATACATTAACTGTCTTAAATTCATATTGTATACATCTGAGTTTCCAATTTCAGTGTTGAAGTTTTGACGACACTCACATCTGATGTTGGAAGAATACTTAGTAAGCTGCATCAGGTGCAGCCAAAAGGGAACATAACTTTCTGTACAGGTGTCAAAGTGGCACATGTAAGTTTGCCTCATGATTTATCATTTAACCCTGTCCAAAACGGCAAAATTTTAGACCCAGTCCAATTTGAAAGCTGCTACAGAGGACATTATGAATTATCATAAAAGGCCAAAATGTTAATGTCACAACCCAGAAAATATGGCAAAAGGAGAAACTGCTGGTTATCAGCAGTTTCTTCTTTTGTGTGAATGTTTTCCCATGCCATATCTACTAGGGACGTCAAAAGCAGGTCTTGTTTGGGAAAGGGTTAATCCTGTCCAAAACAGCACAGTAATACACTTTCCAGTGTTTTTTCTCGTAGTTTTGGGAACAGGTCCAAAACCAGGCAAATTGGGAAAAATGCGTTGTTTTGTCAAAATTTGGGAAAATATTGTAATCACAGACTCTAACAAAAATTGAGTCCTGTGCATAGTTAATTATATGAAATCAACTGAAGGGACTTCCAGTTTGTTTCTAGATACTTTTTTCTCAACATATGAAAGGGAGTGATTGAAATTTCATTCAAAAAGAAGGAATGTCTTTTGCATTGGGAATTTTCTTTCCAGGTTTTCTTTTGGGAAAAAATTACCCTATTTGGCATTGGGAACGGGTCCTTTTTATGGACCCGTCCAAAGAAGGAGAAAAAACGCTGCTATCAGACTCCTATTTTAAATTTGAAAGCTATTACAGATGACAAAATGAATATTGAAGAAGAAAGAATTTGTTTTTGATGCAGAGCTGATCTTTATTTGAAGTTTAATTACTGGTAGTAGAAGTTTCAATTTTCAAGCGCACCCATTTCATTTACCCTTCTAACAAAATCTAGCTTTCACATTTAGGAATGGATAGTAGAAACTTGAGAAAACATGATGATGATTTATACAAAAGAAGAAATGACCATATATTAGCATTATTTTCCTTAGCAGTGTGCTTCAGAATTTTCTGCGCCATATTGTACAAAAATTCAATTTTTATTATGCCCCCTTTCGAAGAAAATGGGGGTATATTGTTTTGCAAGTGTCGGTCGGTCGGAAGGTCGGTCGGTCGGTCGGAAGGTCGGTCGGTCGGTCGGTCGGTCTGTCCGTAGACCAAACCTTGTCCGGAGCATAACTCAAAAAGTATTAAAGGTAGAATCATGAAACTTCATAGGTGGATAGATCTCATTATGGAGAGGTGCAGTGCACAAGAACCGTAACTCTGCTGATCAAATTTTTTGAGTTATTGCCCTTTATTGATTTTATAACTTGATTCTTGTCCGGAGCATAACTCAAAAAGTATGTAAGGTACAATCATGAAACTTTACAGGTGGATAGATCTCATTGTGGAGAGGTGCAGTGCACAAGAACCGTAACTCTGCCGATCAAATTTTTTGAGTTATTGCCCTTTGTTGATTTTCAAACTTGATTCTTGTCCGGAGCATAACTCAAAAACTATGTTAGGTAGAATCATGAAACTTTAAAGGTGGATAGATCTCATTACGGAGAGGTGCAGTGCACAAGAACCGTAACTCTGCTGATCATATTTTTTGAGTTATTGCCCTTTGTTGATTTTCAAACTTGATTATTGTCCAGTGCATAACTCAAAAAGTATGTAAGGTAGAATCATGAAACTTTACAGTTGGATAGATCTTATTATGGAGAGGTGCAGTGCACAAGAACCGTAACACTGCCGATCAAATTATGTGAGTTATTGCCCTTTGTTGATTTTATAACTTGATTCTTGTCCGGAGCACAGCTCAAAAAGTATGTAAGGTAGAATCATGAAACTTTACAGGTGAATAGATTTCATTATGGAGAGGTGCAGTGCACAAGAACCAAAACTCTGCCAATCATTATCTTGGAGTTATTGCCCTTTGTTGATTTTTACACTTAATTCTTAACCTTGCCTATATCTCGTGTCCTTTTACACATACAGCCTTGATATCTCACACATAGATACCTCCTATCAACATCGTTCACATTTTACCATGACCTTGGACCTTGTGACCTTGACCTTGGAGTTTGACCTACTTTAAAAAAAATTAAACCTGGCATATATCTCATGACCTTTAACAAATACAGCCTTGATATTTCACACATGGACACATCTTACCAAGACCTTTCACAATTGACCATGACCTTGGACTTTGTGACCTTGACCTTGGAGTTTGACCTACTTTTAAAAAACTTTAACCTGGCCGATATATCATGTCCATTTACACATACAGCCTTGATATTTGACACATGGAAACTTCCGACCTAGACCTATCACATATGACTATGACCTTGGACCATGTGGCCTTGACCTTGGAGTTTGACCTACTTTTAAAAAAATAAACTGGGCATATATCTTATGTGCTATATCACACATACAGCCTTGGTATTTCACACACGGACACATCTTACCAAGACTTTTCACATTTGACCATGACCTTGGACTTTGACCTACTTTAAAAAAAACTTTAACCTAGCCGATATATTACGTCCTTTTACACATACAGCCTTGATATTTGACACATGGACACCTACGACCAAGACCTTTCACATTTGACCATGACCTTGGACCTTGTGACCTTGACCTTGGTGTTTGACCTACTTTAATAATACATTAACCTGGCCTATATTTCATGTCATTGTACATATACAGCCTTGATATTTCACACATGGTCACTTTCAACCAAGATATTTCACTTTTGACTATGACCTTGGACCTTGACCTTGGAGTTTGACCTACTTTTAGAAATATTCAACCTAGCCTTTATCTTATGTCCTATTACACCTACAGCCTTGATATTTCACACATAGACACCTCCTACCAAGACCTTTCACATTTGACCATGACCTTGAATATTGCAACCTTGACCTTGGAGTTTGACCTACTTTTAAAAAGACTGAAACCAGGCATATATATCATGTCCTTTTACACCTACAGCCTTGATATTTCACACATGGACACCTCCAACCAAGACCTTTCACATTTGACCGTGACCTTGACCTTGGTATTTGGCCTACTTTTAAAAACTTTAACCTGGCCTATGTTTCATTTTACTTTTACATATACAACTTTGATATTTCACACATAGACACCTCCTACCAAGACCTTTCATATTTGACCATGACCTTGGACCTTGTTAACTTGACCTTGGACTTTTATCTACATCAAATGTAGGCCCTTGAGGGGGCATATATGTTTTACAAACATCTCTTGTTAACATACATTTTATCATCTATCGCAGCTTTGAAATTAGACCCTCCCTAAATTATAATGTTTTGGATACCGAAAGGGTTAAATAATGCAATTATTGATTTTTAAAGGCATATAAAACTTCAACAGTCGGCTTGCATGTTTGTTGCCTAAAACACTTGCCCACCACAGGAAAAAAATTTTGGTCCATCCTCATCCGGACCACTATATTTTTTCACTCTCAATGTACATGCATCATCGCAAATCACGGTGGCGGGCGGAAAATCACGGTGATTTGCATTGATCACACACAGTTGAGTAGAAATACAAGGTATTGTCTAAGCACGTCCACGCATATCACTACGATTCACTGTGATTCGCAGTGGTAGAGTGGAAAATGGCGGTGATTCTGCAGGTTTGGATGGGAAACTATGCTCACTGCGGCCATAAAACATGCGAGCTGTACTGCATATTCATGTTTGTTTGTATAAAAGCTCCAGTGGCTACCAACAATGACTTCTGCTAATAACAAATTTAAAACATAGCTATACATAAGGTGGTGTGAAAGCTTTTCAAAGTACAATCTTTCATTGTTCATCAAACCCTATAATGTTGTGGGCATTTATTGGAAAAGTCTTACATGTATAGATAATTCCAATGTTATAACCTATTACCACACACTGACTCTTTTTGACTCCCCGTAAGAAACTAACTATGGAAAACATTGTGGAAAATGAAGAAATTGCTTGTCACAAGCAATTTCTTCATTTCCCACAATATTTTCCATACAAAATGATTAAAAAATATACTTTTTCAATGGTTTTCAGTTGTCGTCTGCAACATCTTTGAATTAGGACGAGTCAAAATTTTGTCGTTTGGTAATGGGTTAACCCCCTCTTGTCTGTTGCTCTGTTACTTACAAGGATATTTCCTCTGACTTTTCTAGTTAGCGTTGAAGCACAGACAAGGGAAGAATCACAGAATGAGAATAGTTGTGTTTGTTGGGAGTCCCATTGAAGATGAAGTGAAAGACGTAAGCTTTAATGTTTTTATTGTGCGCCTGTATCGAAAGATCAGGGCATATTGTTTTACCATTGTCTGTCTGTCCACCTGTCTGTCTGTTAGTCAGAAACTTAACATGAAAACTTAACATCAGCCATTTTAGGGCATTAGTGTTTAGACCTTTCGGCTTTTCAAGCAAGAAGAAATGTTTACCATGAAGATTAAGACTTCCAGCTATTGTAACTTTGTACACAGAATTACTTTGTTTAGTACTTTTTTCACTGTCAAGTACATTTGAAAAGTCTAGCATGTTGTCTTTTGACAGCATTTGTTTGCATTTCTGTAAGGGAAATTTAAATAATCCTAATAGTATAGATAAAACGCGATATTGTGACCATTATCGGGCTCGCTTTATTATTGTAAACAGATTGGTCACCTCGAAACGCAATAGACCGTAGCCCAGGTGACCATTGCATAACTTATATAATGTTTTAATTCGTCCTACGTAAGAAGTGGAGGAAATATCGACTGACTGAAAGTACAATAACCTTCAATCTTGCGACCCGGGTTCGAATCCTCTGTATACCGATATCTTTTTTTCTTGTTCTGAGAAACTTTTATTTTAAAAGATCGTGCACGGGACACATGCTCCTTTGGTGCTGCGATTACTCGGAGACAGATAGTATCTAGATTTTTGCCATTTGTTGTCGTTTTGTTGTCATAGATTTTATTTGTGAAAACGTTTTGAAAAATGATGAAAAATTGTAAGTTACAAAAATGAAATGATGTCAAATAAATAATCACTGCTAAAATAGACGAGGAAAAATAAAAAGAATAAAAAGAGAGAAAAAAGCATTATAAAGCTAAAATAATGATAACAAATGATAATCATTTGAAGTATTGTAATGAGACAAGCAATAAGCTAAATATGCATAAAACTATACATTCGAAATGTAACCATTAAAAAACGTTAAGCTCGCCCCTAGCCTCGAACCACCACCTGCATACCGCCTCTTTTGACAGAGATTTAGAAGCCACGAATGTATCCAATAGACCATTGCAGACATAGTTAATATGATGACAACAATTCAAATTAATCACTTAAAACACATAGATAATTGATCATTATTCTGCCCCTCCTACAGGTAAGTATTGGTTTTTCCCAAAAATGTTTACAATAGCGCGTTAGAGTTATAACAGATTTAAATGTTTTGTAATGTTCAGCTATTCATTGATGGCTATCATGAAATTGCCTTGCATGTTTATTTATAGATAAAAACTGGACAACATTGCCATGTTTAACCCTTTCCCAAACAAGACCTGATTTGGACGTCCCTAATAGAAAAGGCTTGGGAAAACATTGAAGCAAAAGAAGAAACTGCTGATAACCAGCAGTTTCTCCTTTTGTCTCAATATTTTCTGACATATTTTACACACATTCTATCTTTAATAACATCCATTTTGTCATTTGTGGCAGTTTTTGAAGTGGATCACCCTAACATGCTGCTGTTTGGGAAAGGGTTAAAAGTATTCACTAAGAGCTGCAGCATGCAGGGCTCCGGAAATTTCGAAATCTGAATCGGTCCGCGTTGTAATTCATCCCCCCCCCCCCCCCCCCCCCCCCCCCCCCCCGCCGATGCAATAGGACCAAAAATAACAAACAAAAAAAAAACAACAACATAACACTCACACACACACATCATTTGTCATATCTTTCCCATTCATACAACAATTCGCGCTACCTTCTCTTTCATGTTTCAATTTCCGATGATCAAACCAAACTATGATCTGTAGCTCAAGTGAAAGGTGCACGAAAACTAGTGACAAATTTCTACTTTCACTTTGTTAAAACGCCCTAACTCAAACTGCTTAATTAGGCACTTCCGATAGTTTCGTCTATGTTATGTTGGGAATGACAAATGATTTAATCACGCTTACGTGAAATAATGAAATCGCTGTAAGGTGACATCTGAAGTTTTTTCCTATTTAGTTTTGAAAACGCGCGGAGTGTTTGAGATGTTCCCCAACTATAAAACATCACGTGATCCGATGTAGGTCAAACAGATCTGATTACCTCCCTCGTGTAAATCATATTTACGTCACAAATTGTATTTACGTCATGCTATTTTTGTGGTTTGAATATGTCCAGATGAAAAATAAATATTAATTGAACAAGAAACGACAGATGTAATTCACGTCTGCTATGGCTGATAGAAATCTCACGAGTGACACACTAAGTAGATAGATATAGGAATTGTGTTTCTAAGCCTTTTTATGCCCCCGATAGGGAGGCATCATAAATTTGACTTGTCTGTCTGTCCGTCTGTCCGTCCGTCTGTCTGTCCGTCCGTCCGTCATTCCGTCCAAAAACTTTAACATTGGCCATAACTTCCTTATTACTTAACTTATTCGCTTCATACTTTACCACAACATTCCTTGGTACATTACCTTTCTGTAGGCACATACTTTGGTGACCTGGACCCCTGGATGACCTTGACCTTGAACATAGATTGGCCATAATTTAAAATCAAAGCGGTGTCGGGGGCATTGTCATCTTACAGTGACAGCTCTTGTTCTTTATGTATTTGTGAATGTACCATCGACTCAGTGTAAATAAAATCTAGTAGACTATTCGTGAATGTTCTGTGTGATTTTTTAACTTCCAAAACGATGGCGGAAAGGTTTAAATTTGCAGACTTCAACTGAAGCCTTGATACGTCATCTCTCGTAATTACGCACCTGCATGGTGTCTCGCACGCAGTTTGTAAACAAACTATCGTAATTGTTGCCTTATTTGAAAAAAAGGATCAGCTCACTTGATCAATTCGAAACCGAAAACTGTGGTTGGGAGAATAGAAATCTCAAATGACGGATTCACATACTGGTACCCATCGTATGGTGATTTATAAAACACAGTGGGATCAGAGACGGGAACCAGCCTAGTGTTTGGCAAAGACCTCAATCCGAGATCATTCATCCGTGAAACTTCAGGTAACTGCTAGCATGCCTGCGGGTTAATTATCGGTTTCTGGCACCTCCTAATCTTGGTGTAAAACCCTTGATTTCGTTACTTTTCATGTTGATTTTTATGAATTGTGGACAATTTTTGGACCGATTTTGTCAGCTAATTTGATGGTTTCAATCGGTCTCAGAAGTTGAAATCCAGTCTAGACCGACATTTTATCGGATTTCCGGAGCTCTGGCAGCATGTCATTTATTCTATTTTTAGATTGTGAAACTAGCAAAGAAGTTGAAGAAAGAGAAGGTCAATGTTGATGTAATCAACTTTGGTGAAGAGGTATGAATTTTTAGCTCGACTTTTCGAAGATAATGAGAGCTTATACTGTCACCCGGGTGTTGGCGTCGGCGTTGCAACCAAGGTTAAAGTTTTTTCAAACATCAATAACTTCCATACTATCAAAGGGATTCAACCCAAACTTGGAACACTTATTCACCATCACCCCCTCTACCTTACTACCAGGGCCCATGACCCTGGCTCCACTATATTTGGAGTTATGCTCCCTTTATACTAAACAACTTAGAAAGTCGAGCGTGCTGTCTTCGGACAGCTCTTGTTGAAAAAATTAATAACCCATAACCTTTAGACAACTAAATTTTAGACTTGTCCAATCCTAAAGCTGTTACAGACAATAATTTCATGTTTTTAAAGCAATTTTACATGTTTTGGTCTTTATGGGTAGAAGGCATAGTGGGAAATGAAGAAATTGCTTGTCACAATTCACAAGCAATTTCTTCTTTTTCTGACGTGTTTTTCTTTTTCAAAGCCTATCTTGTTGGGCATCAAAAGGTGTCATTATGTGGGAAAACAACTCCTGGTTTTAACGTCCCTACTTAAAATGATAAACAAATTAATTGAGAGAAAAGAAGAAATTTATCATTTTCCTACATGTTCAATTGACAATATTTTCTATTCTATAACATACATATTTTCTGCTTTGAAAATTTTCAAATTGGACTACACTAGTATGAAATCTTGCAGTTGGTGTATCCCTTTCCCAAACGACAATATTTTAGGGTGGTCAGATTTGAAAGGAGTTGCAGACGAATAAAATAAATCAAATCAAAAGGCGAAAATATGCATGTTATAGCAGAGAAAATATTGAGGCAAAAGGAGAAAGTGCTGATTATCAGCACTTTCTCCTTTTGCCTCGATGTTTTCCTAAGCCTATTCCTTTAGAGACGTCAAAACCAGGTCTTGTTTGGGAAAGGGGTATGGGATTTTTTTTTGTTATTTAGAGAAACAAAATTTGATATTTGTCCTCATTGCTACAGACCATGTTGCTTTAGATCTAAGCCTGACAAACATTCCCTTTGGCAATTGACAAATGATTAAAAATAGTTACGGAATACATGAAATTTAGAACACATTTTTAGTAGGGCTATGAAGCATTTTATTGCAGATAAAAATTTTCTTTTATATTTGTGCATGATATTTCTTTCTTTTTTTCAGAGCATAAATACAGAAAAATTAACAGAGTTTGTCAATACAATCAATGGGAAAGACGGTACAAGGTTAGTTAAAGATATAAGATACAAATTGCTGCTTTTCAACGAAAACCTCCATGGTTCGCACAGGTCTTGAAAACCCTTGAATTTGACCTTAGCCTTATAAAATCCCTTGAAAATAGATGTGAGCCTTGTAAAACCCTTAAAAGCAAGTCTGAGCCCTTAAAAAACTCTTGAATTCTATTTCTGTTTTGTATGTAATTAATTTTCAGCTGTGACTGTCTTTTTACATACATTGAAAATTGTTTTTATGCAATCAGAAAATCCATTTGTAAAAAGACATAGATAGGAAAGGATTAACAATAACTGAATTGCTTGTCTGCAAAGAAATTACGAAGAGATAAAATCAGTAAGAAAAGTGTGTGTTTAACAAAAGTTGGTTAACAGATCAAAATACAAAGCATTGGTCCGAGAATGTAAGTTGGACAAATTGATAAATGAACCATGTTTGCGCTTAGATTACTGAATGTTAGAAGCCCTTGAATTTCATTGTTGAGTCCTTAACCCTTTCCCAAACAAGACCTGCTTTTGACGTCCCTAATAGAAAAGGCTTGGGAAAACATTGAATCAAAAGAAGAAACTGCTGATAACCAGCAGTTTCTCTTTTTGTCTCAATATTTTCTGTGCCATATTTTTACACAAATCCTATCTTTAATAACATCCATTTTGTCATTTGTGGCAGTTTTTGAAGTGGATTGCCTTAAAATCTTATCGTTTGGGAAAGGGTTAAAAAACCCTTGAATTTTCATATCAAAATTGTGTATGAACCATGAGTCCTCGTAACTGCAGCTTAAAACAAGCTGCAGTTACGAGGTTTTCAATGAAAAGTGACAAAATGATCTAGGATCTGGAGAAAGGGTCCTTATAGCTTTTTATACAACAGTGTTCAAGATCAGCTTGTGGTCAATTGTTGTCTAAAAACGTTCATACTGCTAATCTACAGCTGTTTGATGTAATGAAGAAGCTATTAGAGGTGAATATAGATCTTGTGTATACAAAGGCTGATCTGGATTCATGTTTATCTCAAATGCTAAGATCTTGCTAAAAAAATTGTTTAACGTTTCCCACTTTAAAAAATTTAAGAAATTTTGTTTTATCAAGTATGGATTCCCAAATCCTTTGATTCAGTATTATGTGGATAAAATGATCCAAATGATGATTGTAAGTAAGCTTGGACTTTATGTAAATGTAACTAATGTCACTATTCTAGTGTGCACTTTGACTTGGTCTATATTGTATGAACTGTATGAGATTGATGATTTGCTTGTCATTTTCCTTCCGTAAAGACCTTTTATTTAGAACCATGGCGACTTCTAGTGGTAGGACGTGGGCTTAGGGATCGAGAGGTCCTGGGTTCAAATCCCGCTGGTGCCATGGGAATTTTTCTGAGCAAAAACGTTACCCCATGTTGCTCCTCTTCACCCAGGTGTATAAATGGGTACACGGGAGAATTGAAAGCCAAAGTGCTGTGGCTGCCATAGGCGCCGACTGTAAACAGCCGACTTGAAACTTAACCCTTTCCCAAACGACAAAATTTTAGGGTGATCCACTTCAAAAACTGTAAAAAATGACAAAATGGATGTTATTAAAGATAAGATCTGTATAAAATATGGCACAGAAAATATTGAGACAAAAGGATAAACTGCTGATTATCAGCAGTTTCTTCTTTTGTCTCAATGTTTTCTCAAGCATTTTCTGTTAGGGACGTCAAAACCAGGTCTTGTTTGGGAAAGGGTTAATGATCGTGGGTAAAGTATGAAAGTTGCGCGAATATGGACCTAGTTTGTAAATTTGAGACTATAAACCACCTTTTCTTTACTTTACTACTTTTGACGTTAAAGCATTTAGAGCTATTATATGTCACATGTAAAAACTGCCTGCAAAACCTTTATTTGGGACTATAAACTTTGACTACTTTACTTTGGAGTTTGGCCTTTTTCTGTGACAAACAAAGCAACAGATTAGAGGGGAAGAATCTTGACTTTTTAAATCCTTAATTTCAAATCCAAACCCTATGTCTCGAGACAATTTCAATGAGTACCAACAACATAGAATTTGATGAAGAATAAATGAAATAAGGCATTTTGAAAAGCCTTTAAACCCCCAACCCCCAGTTTTCTGGACAACTCTTTGTCATTAATGCTGTTATTTAATGTAGAATAAAGGCTTAACTCTTTCCCAAACAAGACCTAGTTTTGACGTCATTACAATAATAGGCTTTGGAAAACATTGAGACAAAAGAAGACAATGCTGATAACCAACATTGTCTCCTTTTGCCTCAATATTTTCTGTATTATCATATACACAATTTCTTTAGTTACTTACACCCATTTTGTTGTCTGCAGCGTACTTCTAATTGGTACACCCACAAATTTTGTCCATTGGGAAAGGGTTAAGTTAACACATGACATGATATTTCAGTTCCCACCTTGTAACAGTTCCACCAGGCCCTCTACTATCAGAAGCTCTCGTCAACTCTCCGGTCATTGTTGGGGAGGATGGAGCAGGAGTCGCAATGCAGACAACCGGATTTGAGTTTGGAGTTGATCCTAACGAAGACCCTGAACTTGCGCTCGCACTCAGAGTATCCATGGAGGAACAGAGAGCTAGGCAAGAGGAGGAAGCGCGCAAAGTAAAGGCGGAGTCGGCGGACGAAGCTGGCGGCACAGCTAAGACGGAAACTAATACAGATGAAGCAATGTTGGAACAGGCGATATCCATGTCGATGGGTCAACCTTCGACAGAACAGACGCCCAGTGTACCTGACTTTGCCAGTATGTCTGAGGAAGACCAGATTGCTTATGCCATGCAAATGTCTATGGCGAACTCAGGTATGTCTCATTATTGACGCTTTTCATAAAAAATCTGGTAACTGCAGCTTTAAACAATCTTTAAACAATCTGCAGTTACCTGGTTTTCAATGAAAAACAGCCTTATGGTTCTTAACTCTTTCAAAAACAGTGTCTGGTTCTGGAAATAGTTTAGAAATGGTTTTGGTAAACATTGAAAGAAAGCAACGAATTGCCTATAATTAGTAATTATACTAACACAATCAAAGTTTAGAGGGGGTATAGTTTAATGAGCATGTCAGTCCAGTGGTTGGTTGGTTGGTCTGTCTCCGAAATTTTGTCTGGACAACTCCTACACTTATTGACCAATTTATTTCATACTTTGCATAAGTGTTCATTGTGACCTGTAGATGTGCAAGATACAAATTTCATTAAAACTGGACAGATATTTTTTGAGTTATTGTCCCTAATTTGATAAAAAATGCTTGTCTGGACAACTCCTTCTAAAATTACTGACCGATTTGTTTCATACTGGGCACTCATGTGCAATAGGACCTGTAGATGTGCAAGACGCAAATTTCATGAAAATCAGACTGATACTTTTTAGCTCACCTGAGAATGTAGTGCTTGAGGTGAGGTATTGTGATCGGTCTGTTTACCTCTAGTTATAGATTTCTATTTTCCTTTTCAATTAATATTTTCAGTGCTTTTTTAGTTTAATATATACATTTTCTCCATCTAATATCAATCATTTTGTTCTGTATGGCAAAGGGCTAATTGTTTCATATACTAGTACTGTAAAATATAAAACTGCTCCAATTTAGAGCTGCTGCAGGCAACAAATTCAATATCAATTAATTTGGGTACATTATAACACTGGAAAAATTGATTCAATGGGAGAAAATGCTGATTAAAAGCAATTTTAACATATCCACGGAAGGATGGTATCATGTTATAGCCCGGGTTGTCTGCCTGTCCGTTAGAAATTAGAATTCTTATTTGCGCAACTTCTGAAGTTTCAATCGGAAGTTTCGTAACAGCCACATTGGATTTACATGGTATGAGTTATGCACACTGTTAGCGGAATACAAATATATCTTTTCATTCTTGTATTATCCGTACTTAAATTTAAAAATGCCAATTTTCTTTTGTTTAGTTTAAACATATTTATTTTATTTATTTGACCGTAAATCCCTCATGATTCTGCTTACTGGAAACTGCATGAAAAGTCCGAGAGCAACCTCATCTACTAGGGATTGATCTTGGAACATCTTCATTGAAAGGCTAACATTCTACCTCTTGACCATAGACACTACATGTTTATGCAGCTCATCCTACAGTTTCAATTTAAACTTGGTCAAACTTGCCACCTTGAATATGGTACTATTTTGGATTTTTAGAAACATACCAGTTAATCTGTCAGGGAAAATTTGTAAACTTGTTTACTCAACAAGTCCTGGCCCCGGTTTCTCGAAAAAACTTAAGTATGTTCTCATGCTCAAATCTGAGCACTGTGCTCAATTCGCACGAAATCCACGTGAACTTCAATCGAATACCCGTTAACATTGAAGAGAATCGCTTTGAAGTTGAGCATGTTCTCATGAGAATATACTTAAGTTTTTTCGAAAAACTGGGGCCTGGTTTTGACATCCCTACAATGAAAGGCTTCTGATAAACTGCATTCATTTTTTGTTGCCTCGATATTCTTTGCAATAAAGTCACAAATCATTTGATGCAGCATTCAAATTGGAACAGACCAAAACCTTTTTATTTGGGGAAGTATTAGCCCTTTCCCAACCAAGACACGGTTTTGACGTCACAATTAGGAAAGGCTTCGGAAAACATTGAGACAAAAGTAGAAAATGCTAATAACCAGCATTTTCTCCTTTCAGCTCAATATTTTCTATGCTAAATTGTACACAAATCCAACATTAATCAACAACCATTTTGTCATTTGATGCAGCTTTCAAACTGGAGCAGTCTAATTTTTAGCTCCACTGGCCGACAGGCCAACGGGCTATTGTCATGGCGCTGTGTCCGTGGTGTGTCCGTCCGTGCGTCCTTCCGCCCGTAAACTTTTCCTTTAAAAATCTTCTTCTCAAAAACTACCAGATGGATTTCAAGCAAACTTCACAGGAATGATCCTTGAGTGACCCTCTCTCAGATTCCTTCAAAGAATTCTGATTGAAGTAGAAAGTCTAGAGTTATCTGCCCTTGAATGTCAAAAATGGCCGTTTTGACTTTATTTTCACTCTAGCAACTACAAATATTGACCAATCAAGACAAAACTTTGACAGAATGATGGTGATTATAAGATCTTGCCTGGGTATAATTTTCAGTCTGATCTGAATTTTACATCAAGAGTTATGTGCCCTTGAAATTGACAAAATTGCCATTTTCGACTTTATTATCCCCCGCCGAAAAAAATTTTCGGGGGGATATTGTTTTTGCCATGTCCGTCCGTCCGTCTGTCCGTCCGACATTCGTTTCCGCAATATTTCTTGGAAACTATAGACCGGATTTCGATGAAACTTGGCACACAGCTTCACTACAAAGAGGACATGCGCATATCGTCGGGGTTACCTGGTTCGACCATTGAATTCAGAGTTACTGCCCCTGACTGTTTAAGCCATATACATACAGAGTGATATTCGTTTCCGCGCTATTTCTTGAAAACTGTAGACCGGATTTCGATGAAACTTGGCACACAGCTTCACTACAAAGAGGACATGCGCATATCGTCGGGGTTACCCGGTTCGACCGCCGAATTTAGAGTTACTGCCCCTGACTGTTTTAGCCATATACATACAGTGATATTCGTTTCCGCGCTATTTCTTGGGAACTATAGACCGGATTTCGATGAAACTTGGCACACAGCTTCACTACAAATTGGACATGGGCATATCGTCGGGGTTACTTGGTTCGACCGCTGAATTTAGAGTTACTGCCCCTGACTGTTTTAGCCATATACATACAGAGTGATATTCGTTTCCGCGCTATTTCTTGAAAACTATAAACCGGATTTCGATGAAACTGGGCACACAGCTTTACTACAATGCGGACATGCGCATATCGTCAGGGTTACCCGGTTCGACCGTCGAATTTAGAGTTACTGCCCCTGACTGTTTAAGCCATATACATACAGAGTGATATTCATTTCCGCGCTAATTTCTTGAAAACTGTAGACCGGATTTCGATGAAACTTGGCACACAGCTTCACTACAAAGTGGACATGCACATATCGTCGGGGTTACCCGATTCGACCGCCGAATTTAGAGTTACTGCCCCTGACTGTTTTAGCCATATACATACAGAGTGATATTCGTTTCCGCGCTATTTCTTGAAAACTATAGATCGGATTTCAATGAAACTTGGCTCACAGCTTCACTACAAAGTGGACATGCGCATATCATCGGGGTTACCCGGTTCGACCGTCGAATTTAGAGTTACTGCCCCTGACTGTTTTAGCCATATACATACAGAGTGATATTCGTTTCCGCGCTATTTCTTGAAAAGTATAGACCGGATTTCAATGAAACTTGGCACGCAGCTTTACTACAATGAGGGCATGTGCATATCGTCGGGGTTACTTGGTTTGTCCGCCGAATTTAGAGTTACTGCCCCTGACTGTTTAAGCCATATACATACAGTGATATTCGATTCCGCGCTATTTCTTGAAAAGTATAGACCGGATTTCAATGAAACTTGGCACACAGCTTTACTACAATGAGGACATGCGCATATCGTCGGGGTTACCCGGTTCGACCGTCGAATTTAGAGTTACTGCCCCTGACTGTTTTAGCCATATACATACAGAGTGATATTCGTTCTGTTGAAGCCATATACATACAGAGTGATATTCGTTCTGTTGAAGCCATATACATACAGAGTTATATTCGTTTCCGCGCTACTTTATTGACAATGAAAATATATTCGGCGGGGGATATCAATTCAACGAATTTGCTTGTTTTGACTTTGTTTTCACTTCAGCAACTACAAATATTAACAAATGAACAGAATGATGGTGACTATAAGATCTTGCTTGGGTGTAATTTTCAGCTAGATCTGAATCTTACATAATGAGTTATGTGCCCTTGAAATTGACAAAATTGCCATTTTTGGCTCTATTTTGACATTTATTTTCGCTCTAGCAACTACAAATATTGACCAATCAAGAGAAAACTTGTACAGAATGTTGGTGACTATAAGATCTTACCTTGGTTTATTTTTCAGCTTGATCTGAATTTCAAATCAAGAGTAATGTGCCCTTGAAATTGACAAAATTGCCATTTTCAGCCTTATTTTGACTGTTTTCGCTCTAGCAACTACAAATATTGACCAATCAACACAAAACTTGTACAGAATGTTGGTGACTATAAGATCTTACCTTGGTATAGTTTTCAATTTGATCTGAATTTTACGTCATGAGTTATGTGCCCTTGAATTTGACAAAATTGCCATTTTCGGCTCTATTTTGACTTTGTTTTCACTCAATCAACTACAAATATTGACTAATCAAGACAATACCTGCACAGAATGTTGGTGATCATAAGATCTTACATTAGTATAATTTTCAGCTTGATCTTAACTTTACGTCATGAGTTATGTGCCCTTGAAATAGACCAAATTTCCATTTTCTGCTTTATTTTCACTTTTACAACCATTAGTATTAATTAATCAATACAAAAACTTTCACAGAATTTTACTGACCATAAGATCTTACTTGCTTGAAATTTTAAGCTTGCTTGTTTGAGCAGCCTGAACCTTTGAAATTGCATTCAACAAGACAAACAATCAGGCCTGTGGAGCGCTTCCAGACCGCCAGGGCTTTCTAGTTTTTCATTTGGGGAAGTGTTCAATATATCTTAAGTAAGTATTTATACTCCTATATTTACAGAAGCTAATTCCAGCTCTAACACCCCAGCTCCCATGGATACAGACGAAGGGACTTCTGTAGACAAACCGGATAAAGATAAGGTAGTACTTGTTTAAGTAACTCTCTCTTAACCCATTCCCACATGGCAAAATTTAAGCCTTGTCCAAATTCAAAGATGTTGCAGACGACAATTTAAAGTAGATGGAATTGTAAAAATTTTTTGGTCTTTAAGGGTAGAAAACATTGTGGGAAATGAAGAAATTGCTTATCACAAGCAATTTCTTCATTTTCAACAATGTTTTCCAAAGCCAATATCTTGTAGGGAGTCATAAAGAGTCGCTGTGTGGTAATGGGTTAACCCATTCCTACACAGCCACACTCTTTGATGCTCCCCAAGAATAATGCTTGTGAAATTCATTCAAATTTTATCAACTTGAAATTGTTGTCAGCAACACTTATTGAATTGGAACCATTGAGGCTTTCAAAGTTTTGCCATCTGTTAATTGGATCAATAAGTCCTAGCTTTGAATCTCCTATCAGGGACACGCTGTGGCCTTTCCGCAGTTCGTAGTGCATCTGACTCCTGAGGTCCTGTGTTTGATACCCAGTCGTGGCAAAAATCCTTTCAGACAAAATTGTTGCCCACCAATGGTTTGATATCTTTAACCTATATTGTGAGCAGCTGGAGGCTTGCTTAGGATGTTGTGATATTGATATGAGAAACAACAGGAATCCATTGTTCTGGTGCTTTAGCCGCCGCAATAAGGCCATAGCAGTTGAAAATGGCGTGACACCCCAATAAATCAAATCAAATTCTCACGCCCTACAATTTAAAGGCTTTAGAAAACATAATGGAAAATGAAAAAAAAATTGGTTGTGTCAACCAATTTCTTCATATCCCTAAATGTTTTCTACATTGAAAAGCAAACTCATCAAAACTTTTAGTCACCTTAGACTGTCTACAATACCTTTGTATTTATATCAGTCTAAAACTTCTCTGTCTGGTAATGTGTTAACCCTGTCTCTCTCATAAGCCAGGCTTTGAATCTTTTATTAGAGAAAAAATTGGACAGAAAAGAAGAAGACTGTCAAACTATCATATTAACTTTCAGTACAATTAATTTTGTTCCAACCTTCATCTTATATGTGCTAGTGTAAGTCTAAAGATTTTATTGTAAGGCAAAGGATTTACAAGATAGATGATTGAGACAATCTTTTCCTAATTGACTTCAAAATGATTAGATGCATCTAAATCAAACCATGGCTGTATTTGGCGACCATTCCAGACTTTGGTTTAGAAAACATTATGGGAAGATGAGAATATGCAGATGCATGTACTGTAGCCATTTTATTCTTATTTTCCTTAACCCTTTCCCAAACGACAAAATTTTAGGGTGATCCCCTTCAAAACGTGCCACAAATGACTAAGTGGGTGTTATTAAAGATGGGATTTGTGTAAAATATGGCATAGAAAATATTGAGACAAAAGGAGAAACTGCTGGTTATCAGCAGTTTCTTCTTTTGTCTCAATGTTTTCCAAATCTTTTCTATTAGGGCCGTCAAAACCAGGTCTTGTTTGGGAAAGGGTTAAATGATTTCCAAATTAATGCTTGTATATTTACATACATGTATGTTCTATACTGACTGTCATTTATTAACTTGTAGGATGTTGATTACTCAGAAGTGATGAATGACCCAGAGTTCCTACAACAAGTGTTAGAAAACCTTCCCGGAGTAGACCCAAATAGTGAAGCTATACAGAACGCTATGTCATCATTGAAAGATACCGCTAAAAAGGATGAGAAAAAAGACTCAGATAAAAAGTGATGTGTATTCTGACTTAAGTTACGTGAATTGTATGAAAGTGTTATATCTTCATTTTTCAATGGCTAAGTGCAAAGTTACTGTAAGCGGACAACATACTCAAATTGTAGTTTTGCACCAAGTCCTTGATTTGCTGGTAAAGAACAGGATCATTATTAATGGTAGTGTGGAAGGCAAAGGATGAATGTCATTTGATATACATGTACATGTGAATTGTGAAGATTTGGAAGAGAAATTAAATTTCATGTTAAAGTAATAATCTTGTGTCTATGTTGAGCCTTCACCATAAACAGAATTCATGAGACACAACAACAACAAAGTCAACAATAAATTTCAATTCGTTTACGATTTGAATTTGATTTTAACCCTTTCCCAAACAAGACCAGGTTTTGACGGCCCTAATAGAAAAGGCTTGGGAAAACATTGAAACAAAAGAAGAAACTGCTGATAACCAGCAGTTTCTCCGTTTGTCTCAATATTTTCTGTGCCATATTTTACAAAAATCCTATCTTTAATAACAACCATTTTATCATTTGTGTCAGTTTTCGAAGTGGATCACCCTAAAATTTTGTCGTTTGGTAAAGGGTTAAGCAGAGATAGGTGCTAAAATGTTAGGGATGCGCTGCATGTGATGGATAATGGATCTTTAAAACAGCACCTTATACAGTCGACACTCGTTATGTCGACATCAGATAAGTCGAATTTTCGCGTAAGTCGAAGTCCAAATCGTGTCCCGTCCACATCTATTAACATTTTTTTTTCAAAACAAAATAATTTCGAACTGAATATAGCCATTGCAATATAGTAGGAAAAGGATAGAAATTGCTCGACAGGAGCAATTTCTTTCCTTTTCCTACTATGTTTCAATAATATTCGTACTTGATAAGTTTCAAAAACGGTCAAATATCAAATATCTCGAAGCCGAACAAAATCGGATGAGTCGAACTCCGGATATGTCAAGGGCTTCTGACGGCCCCTCCGACTTCGACACAACGAGTGTTGACTATAAAAAGAAATATATATTGATTAGCAAACAAAATCTGTTTCCTCTTCAGTAACTTCTACAGGTCTGTATCAAAGATCCCCTACATCCAGAAAGTATCTGGCATGTTTTTGTGTTTTCTGCTTTAAACAATTTTTAATTGGTCACATACTAACAGAAGGATTGAATACTTCCTGCAATAGTTGTTGAATGTTGTTATTGTACTGTCATATGATTCCCCGCTGTGCCTCCCCTAATGAGATGGGTTTAGTTGCAGAAAGTCCTACACTTTAGTGTATCAGAGGATGTTTTCAATTAAACTTCTAAACTAAATGAGCTGTAATCTGGAAAAAGAGCCCTTATTGCATTTTAGAAAACTAACTTTCCACATGGGCTGGTATCACTGGTGGTGAACTCGGCCAAAGCATGGGACGTTTTTTCGCAATCATAATTTTCCGTCGGTGTTATTATAAAATATCATAACTACGGCTTCTATAAAGCCGTAGTTACGAGATTTTATAACAACACAGACGGTTTGTCAATACATATCTGTAAATCCGGTCTAATTTTAGAACAAATTCATTGTTACAAGAAAAACTATCCAATCAGATCTTTGAACTCACATTTAAATGCAAAATATTTGCACCTTGTTGTAGCGAAAAACGTCCTTCGCTTTTGCCGAGTTCACCACTAGTGGGTATGAAGGATACATTCTGCTAACTTACATAATTATGCTACAGCTCATGGTGAAGCTATAAGAGAACCATACGGATCTTGAACAGACTGTGCGTATACACAGGTTAATCTGTATCCATGTTGGCATCAAATGCTATAAGGCATCTTTTTTTCTAGATCAAAGCTCAAACGCCGTGAAACGTATTGTATTTATCTAATTGCATTACAAGTCGGTCTACGGATCGAGTCCAATGATACTTGAATGTGTTATTTAACCCCTTGAGTTTCCTGAGGTCTGTTTTTCATGTCCCTGGTGGAATGATTTGGATAAACATGTAGGCAAAAGAAGAAAATTCTCACATGCAGCATTTTCTCTATTTGCCTCAATATTTTCCATTTCATATTGTAATACTTTCATCAACATTCATCTTGTCGTCTGCTGCAGCTTTCAAATTGGACCATCCTAAAGATTTGATGTTTGGGAAATGGTTAAAGGTATACTGGTAATTAGATTTGTATGTGAAAAACCACACCTGAACTATGCGTAAATTGAAGTGAAAGCATTTCAAAATATACGTAATTTCACATTTCTTGGGAAATCAAATGTCGTAGCTGCTACCCATTTTAATTACGAAAATCATTCAAATGGGAATGCAGTCATAAGAAACAGTTTTGCTAATGTTGAAAAGTAAAATCTTCTAAATAAGTGTTGATCTCCGAATTTTATACAGTATTTGTTTACTACCAGCATTTTCCAAAATTCACAGTGGCTTTAATTATTTAGATTAAGAGAAACCCTGATTGACCATATGCATATAACAACAACAAACAACACTGGTCTATGTTTCTTCATTTTCGACCGTACTACTCGATCTAGAACACGATCTTGAATTATTTCTGGAGAGTAAAGTCTTCAAATAGTCAGCTAGTCCTGTCAACTGGAAATATTCAGCCTCGTTTAATAGTTCACCCCACAAAACCTCGTTATTCGGCATAGTGCCTTCCTTTATGCACCCGTCACGAAGATAGTTCAAAATGTAACGAAAATGGGCGCCATCCCGGTCGATAAAGTAGCTGCCATCTCCCTCCTGCCGCAGCTTGTGACGGCCACTAAACATGGCCGCCAACATGGAATCCGGGTCCTTCGTCAATGTGAGCATGGATGTTGTAAAGAGTTGTCCGCCAATATCTAGTTTTATCTTATTCTCCTGAATTTTGTACGTCTCAGACATTCGCTGGAAGTAATGGAAATGTGTGCAAAATAAAGAATCTTACTAAATGGGATTTCTACAAATTTTGATTCAACATTCATTTATTTATAAACGATTTACATGAATAAATAGGTAATGCATGGTTTGTGATTTTTAGCTCCACTGGCCTTCAGGCCAGCGGGCTATTGTCATGGCTTTGTGTCCGTCGTGCGTGCGTCCGTCCGTCCGTGCGTCCGGTCGTCAACTTTTTCTTTAAAAATCTTCTCCTCAAAAACTACAAAATGGATTTCAATGAAACGTCACAGGAATGATCCTTAGGTGGTCCTCTATCAGATTCCTTCAATTAATTCTGATTGAACCAGAAAGTCTTGAGTTATCTGCCCTTGAATTAAAAAAAAATGGCTGTTTTGACTTTGTTTTCACTCTAGCACTTACAAATATTGACCAATCAAGACAAAACTTTAACAGAATTTTGGTGACAATAAGATCTTGACTATGTGCAATTTTCAGCTTGATCTGAATTTTATATCATGAGTTATGTGCCCTTGAAATTGACAAAATAGTCATTTTCGGCTTAATTTTTACTTTGATTCACTCTAGCAATTACAAATATTTACCAATCAAGACAAATCTTTAACAGAATTTTGGTGACAATAAGATCTTGCCTTGGTATAATTTTCAGCTTGATCTGAAATTTATATCATGAGTTATGTGCCCTTGAAATTGACAAAATAGTCATTTTTGGCTTCATTTTGACTTTGTTTTCACTCTAGCTACTACAAATATTGACCTATCAAGACAGGACATTAACACAATATTGATAAACATAAGAGTGTAATTTTCAGCTTAATCTGATTTTTTCAAAAATGAGTAATGTCCCCTTGAAATTGACAAAATTACCATTTTTGACCTTATTTTTACTCAAACAGTCATAAATATTTCCAAATCAATATGAATGTAATTTTCAGCATCATCTGAATCTTAAATCCTGATTTATGTGCCCTAGAATTTGACAAAATTGCTGTTTTTCGACTTTGTTTTTATGCTCACCGAAAAAAATTCGGGGGAGCATAATTATAGTCGCCACGCTGTCCTTCCGTCCGTTCGTCCACAGCCAGATCTCAGCAACCCATGGACCAAATTCAATGAAACTTCACATGTGAACTCGTGGGGTCAATGCCTAGAGACTTTGTTTTCCGTTTCTTAATTTGAGACTGTGTCATGGAAAAAGGGGCCTTAATGTAAAAATTAGTTTTTCTCCAATTTCTCTTTATCTAATGGGCAGATTTGAATGAAATTTTCTTCTTATGTGAGGAATGAGATGTTCTAGTCTATATTCTATAAATAATGCGTGTACAAAAAATCCGCCATGTGAAAACGGGGCTTAATGTATGATAGTTTTTTTTGTGTGACAAACACTTATTCGGGGAGCATTATCCGTCTATGACGGCTCTTGTTACTCTCTTTATATCTACAAGTATTGAACAAACAGGTCAAAACTTAAACAAGATGTAGGCAAAGTTAATTAAGATCTTGCATTAGTGTGATTCTTAGCTTGATAAGAATATAAATCCTCAGTTATATGCCTTTCAATTTGAAATAAATGCTAATTGTGACTTTGTTTTCACTATCTAATCAACACTTGGATTAAATATTAAAGAATCTCAGGCCTGTAGAGCGATTCAAGACCTTCAGGTCTTCTAGTTGCATTATGCAAAGTCGCTTCTACAATGATTGTTTTATCTCTATCAAAATATCAATTGCTTTTACAGACAGTGAAACTCTCCAAAATAACTTTAAAAATGCTAGTCAATGAAAGTCTGTGTGAGAATTTTAATAAAGCGATATTCAATCGCTAGGTTTCTCACATACTTTTCTGGACAGATAGATTGTCCTCTTACCTTTAACTCTAGATCAAAATTCTCTTTAGCTTTCACAAAGTTAGCGTGTTCAACATCCATTTCTTGTCGACGTTTTGCCATCTCCGCTTCCAGATCTTTGTTCTTGTGTTCGTACGTAATGTCAAGATCCATTTCTTTGTCCTCGTAGATTTTACGCCGTCTTGCGTACGCTTCAGTCTCGGCTCCGAGCCTTTGTCGTTCGTCCTCCAGCTCGACTCGAACCCGGTCTATGTGGGCCTCTTTACTTTCGACCTAGAATGAATACAGATAATTAATTTTTCAACTCTTTCCCAAATAACGACATTTTTATTCGTTTAATTTCAAAAGATGTTGCAGAAAACATACTCAACTGCTTGACTGCCTGTATGAAAGTTTTCTTTGATACAAATTGATAGGGTGAGGCAATATGCTTATCAGCATTTTCTTACTGTTCTTCGATGTTTTCACAGCTTTTACACTTTTAAGCAGTCAAGATGATAATGATAAAACACTGCTTAGACTTCGTTCCATGGAAATCTATTGTAATTTTCTGTGTAAACTGTATATGAATAGCGTTGCATAAATAAGAGAAAACCCTACCTTTCTTTCTCTCTCCCTCAGAATACTGTCTCTTTCTTCGATATAATCCTTAGCTTTCTGAATAAACCCACTGAAGTTAATATGAAGTCTGTCCATGAAGTCTCGACCAATATGGTCGATCTGATCGTGTATGTCTAGCTCCCATGTACTTGTAACGTCCTCAAATATATCGTGGTCATACAGCACGCCAATCGGGGTGTCCTGTGTCGCGATCTCTCCCTCCGGCTGATTCTTCCATGTACCACTTTTATCATATATCTCCAGAGCGAAATGAGGTCTTGTGAAATCCGAATCTATTTCCAAAACTTTACCGATAGCTTTGTCTCTCACCAGTAATGGCCGCCATGTAGCATCCGTATCCGGTTTGGCCCAAAGGCGAGTTTTACACGTCATAGCCACGTTATAAAGATGACGTAACTTCCATTCAACATGTCCGACCTTTTCCATCTTACTAAACTTCACATTATGAAAATCTTCCGGAGCTGCATTCGTCATCATCAGTTTACAGTTATTCAGGTTATGTTCAATCTCCGGCGCCCTGGAGTAGTTATACACGACAAGTTTGATGGGTTTATGTCCCTCCGAGATCCCGTACCACTGTACAACTAGCTTCCACACATCCTCGTGTAGCATCTCTACAGTATGTGCATAATCCCGGCGTGTAATCACGGGTCCAGGGTGTACACGCTGATGATACATCTTCCTGGAGCTCGGTATTCCCAGATATTTCTTAAGCTGTTCTAGCCATTCAGCCACTATCACATACCAGAATTCTCCTTCTACAAGCCTCCTTTCGAACATCCCTTCAAGTACAGCCCTCTGTGTCAGGGGATCTGGTGTTGTGGGTCCCACGTTAGCCGCCATCTTTTTCTCTGTGTTTATTCTGTACACAGCGTTTCCGTACAGGCCGTGTGTAGGAGGAGAGCTGCTGGGAGATACAGACTGACTAACACAGCGTCCAGGTAAAATATCTACAGCATTACTGCTACTGCTGCTGCTGCTTCCTCGGTGAGATGGCATCGTGCCTGGAATTATACGGCGCTACAGATAAAAGTGGGTATTGACTTTCAAGTGCAAAATATATCGTTGCTTTTCATCAAAACATGTTTTTGTTGAAAAGTACTATACTTCATTACTACCCGATATGTTTTAACTTTAAAGTGAACGAATTACCGATGGTATTTATTGGAATTGATCTTTCGAGACGATTCAAATGAGAATATTGGACTTGAAACAACCAATTTCAAATGTTTTGATATAATCCCCATATCCGTTGCTCTGTGGAAATATATACTTAGCAAAAGTGAAAACGCTACACCTACTTTGCTTGTCATATTTCTTCTAAATACAACAAGTAAAAAAATCAAATGAAAGTGTTTCGCACTGTTTATTGACCTGGTTGTGCTAAGCACTAAACGTTTTGTGGATATTAATAACGGGGATGAAAAACGGTCCCTTTTAATGCGACAGGGGTCCGTTTTTCAGGTGTGCAATTTGAACGGAAATTTTACACAATTTAAACCTTTAGAAATCAAAGCAGAAGAATGCAAACCATGCCGGACTGCACGGAATAGTAGTATGACAAGTAACCAGTCAGGAAATGTAAAGAAGCTTGCATAACATTGTTTCAGCGTTAAGAAAATGATGTTTGAAAAGCAGAATTTTCAGTATGTTCCAAAGCTTGACAATTTTACAATGTAATCTCTATAGGAAATTGAAATCTCTATTGCATGGACATCTGGGAACAATCCTAGTCGAAGAATGGTTTCAAAAATCCCCTGTAATGCCCGAATGATGTTGCACAAGAAAACAATCGAAAATCGTGATAAATTTGTGAATACCAAAGAATTTAAATTTCCTATTTGTTTATGTCAAAGGGAGGTAATTTGCAAAATTGACAGATTAGACCTTGAATTTAGAGCTTGCTACTAGAGATAAGTGAGATTTTAAGTGTTTTTTTAGCAACCCGGTTATGACCGATTCCGAAAAAATAAGGAATCGTTTTCTGGGCATGCGCATATGTGGCATTAGATGGAATTAGCTCTTAACGCATTAAGGGCTGTAACTCTGACATTAATGGAGTCAATACAATGAAATTTCGACAAAAGGATTGCTGAAAGCCTGGGAAATAAAGTCAAAATATATTTCATGCTATTAGTTCGATACCTTTCCGGAAATAAGAAATCTTGCAGTGTAGCGTTTTCACTTTTGTTCAGTATACTATGTAGGTAAAATGCCCTTTACTCTATACTGTTTTATCAAACAAATGTAATGGCCCATTGTACAACTTCATAATTATGAAGTTCTATAGATGTCAAACATCTAATGGAGTACACGTCTATATACATCGACAGATTTCTCCATATGCATTCTTGACGCCTCTATTCAGAATCATGCGTTGACAACTGTTATTTGCAGATTTTCGTATATTAACAGTGTTCTCCCCAGCCCAAAAAGCTGTATCGGCCCCACTACAGCTTCATTTAAATCAATGTAATGCCCCTACAGCTTCAAAATCACCCCACAGCTGAAATGGTCACCAAATAGAGGAATTTGAGTTATTTCATGTAAAAAACTGATAAATTATGGCATTTTGTACAATGAATATGTGTAAAAACATAATGGGAAAAGTAGAAATTGCTCAAAATGAGCAATTTCTTCTTTTCCTATTATGTTTTTATTCAAAATTATTTGCATAAACACTATATTGTAAGCTTCAAACGATACAGCCACTACAGATTCAAATTACTATGGGGAGAAGCCTGATTAAACACCATACCCCTCCACATATTTAAGTGATCGTTTACTTCGTTTTTGCATTAATGTTTAGGTACAGGACAGAAACTGTAATATTTTGAGTGCAAATGCTATGAGTCTCTTGGTAAATAACAGGTATAATTTGATGACGCAAAATCACAGAACCAACAAAACAAATTCATTAAGTTCCTTGCTTATGACTACTTGTGCGTAAACAATCATCATTCAATCAACTGGCCGTAAAGACTCATTGTTTGATCATTTCTCAAATGATAAGCCTTTCCGACCGGAAAAAAATCCGTGTGTGTGTGGGGGCGGGGGTGTGGGAGGGGGTAGACGATTGAATGAATGTTACAGAAAAGAATGCTATAGTGTGCTTTAAGGTACAGAAGAAAATATTGGTTTTCATCAGGTAGGGCCTACGTCTTTCCTTTCAATGGATTCTAAACAGTCTTACCCCGACAGGGTAAATTCTTTACCAAACGGCATAACTTTAGGATAATTTATTTGGAAGCAGATACAGACGAGAAAAAAAGACAAAATTGCTTGTGATAAGCAATTCCTTCATTTCCTACAATGCTTTCTTCCCAGAAAGACACAGAAAGTAATTTTAATTCATTTTAAATTGTTGTTTGAAACATATTCCAATTTTTACCTTTCTACAATTTTGCCGTCAGGAAATGGGCCAAATGTTGTTATATCCTTATTTGTTTGATTTGGGGTTTTTTTGTCGCTTACGGCAAATTTTCATTCCTACATCACAATGAATCTAATTCAACCATGCACGTTTTGGTTATACATCAGTACCTAGTATTAGACATGTGCAAGGTAGAACGAAACCCGAAAAACGAAAACGGAAAACGGAATAAAAGGGGTCGTGTCAAAACACACGAAACCAGAAATAACGATTGGGTTGAATAAAGGGAGAAAACAACACTATAATGTCACTGTAAAGGTAAATATATATATAAAAAAAGCTGTTGATTATCTGAAAATGCATGTCTGTTTATTTTCCATGTTCTCGTCAGCCAGAATGTCCGTCATTTGATCCAAACTGTATCTTATAATCAAAGCATGGGCGGATCTAGAGGGGGGTCGGGGGGGGGGGGTCCGGACCCCCCTGGCATTGACCGAAAATTAAATTTTGACTATATGAATTTAGTGTAACGTTACATATTTATTACATTTTAAGCCATAATTTGGGCTTGGACACCCCTGGAAAAAAATCTTGGGCTTGGACCCCCTCTGGAAAAAAATCCTGGATCCGCCCTTGCAAAGCAAGTATTTTGTCACACAATTCACTAACGTGGTTTATATGCAAAAATCATCTATACCCAGCATTTCCTATTAAGGTAAAGGTAGTCCGTTTGTGACAATGTAGAGTACATTTATTCTCGTCAACAAAAACGCAGTGATAGCATATTGCAAAGAACTTTGAAAAGGCATCATCCCACCCCTTTACAATGAAATAAAATAAGAGACAAAATGCGCCGTAGTAACGTTGCGAAAAGGGTATATTGCATCGAAATAAGATAAAAATGCTTTGAAATGGACAAAAAGAATTCTTACCGAATTTGTACTTCTCCAGTTTTTACTGTGCATATTTTGGCGTGACATGGTCATATCAGGACTATATATGTGTCATCGATTCATTTTAAGGCCAAGCATATTTTAATATAAGCTTCAGGGATGACAGGGATATCTTTTATCACAATTAGGTGGATTAAAATTAAAATACCCACTATGCTTTTCTAAAGTAATACCGATTTAACAATGATAATATCGATATGTCAAAATTAATTTTTGTCGAAATAAACCATGTAGATTTATCACGTTGGGGGATCACGGAACACAACAATTTCGATCCATTTCTATAATTCTTCTATAATTCTTTTCTTCTTTTCATATATGGCCGATTTGAAAACAAATGAAACAGCGAAGGCGGAGAAAAGCCGCGGATTTGCTGAATGCAAAGGACTCTTTAAAAATTAGCTGATAACAAAAAAAAAAAAATATTAAAAAAAAAAAAGATCTACCATATGTAGCCATGCCTGACGTTTATCCACATTTTCTGCTTCAGACCGAACTCAAATTGGTCAAGAACTAAACAAGAACATATTATAAAGGTGACCAAATCTAAACATTCTAACACGGAGATAAATTTATAAAGTGTCGTCATGAAACATGAACACGGATAGGACATATTGGTGAAAAATTCGTTGAATTTTAGTTGATAACACATCATGTACTAGGTTATAACTGTCCTTGGAAAAGGAAGGGAAAAGAATGGACGCGTGGTTCTCGTACATCCTGCACATTTACAAACACAATAATTATTCAATCCGAGCCAACAGCTGCATAATTCATTAATGTGGTTTGTAAACAATCATATATTAGAAAGCATATTGGCCATATCAGTAGCTGAACCCATCAATGGATATATACAGGCTCTAATGATAACGACTGAATTGATATCGTGCAGAAATCTAATTCATTCAAATGAAACTGTTTGTTTACTTGATCCGAAAAAAAAACCAGCGATATCTAATCTATCATTTTTTCCGTTTTTTTTTCTTTTTCTTTAATTTTAATATGTTCTAGTTAATAGTCAGTACCGTAAAAATGTCAAGCACACAGGTTATATGGTGGCTTTAGGGGAAACAAAAAGTTTGCTGTTTCCTGTTTCACGAGGTCACATAATCTTAATAGATATTGAAAAGGTCGACAGTTTTCTTTGGCCGTGTACCACGTGCGCCGTACTTACACTTTACTACCGATGTTCTAAATTTAAAGAATCCTACATATCGTATAGGCACTAGATAAAATATATCGATAGATCAGAACGGTTTACATATATTTACATATAAAGGGGGTCGAGAAAGGAATTCCATGTTTTTTTCAATAATTCATGCAAAATGATTAATTTTGAATGTTTGAAGAAACCATGTGATACGGTGAAGAATGAGTTTGAAATGAATTTCTAAACACGGTACATTTTATCTCGTCAAAATCCGTAGAGAATACGCTGAGTAAACAAAACATCCTTGAAGCGGACAGTTTTTGTGGCGAACGCTTCCCAAAAGTCACATGGGATTACCCATCGTGTTATAAGATTCAGCTCAGAAAAGGCATTAAAGATGCATTCTCACCCATTTTGCTGGAGATTATCTTTAAAAATAACTATACATGATTAAAAGACGGCCCTTTATTTTTCTGTGTGCCAAATTTCGACTTCGACTGACCTGTAACAGCTTAGAATACGGCGGTATAGAACTCATATGAAATCGGTTGTAAATATTTGTGAACGTGATTATAATATATTTGATCTTATTGTAGATCGTAACACGATTATCGACTTTTGTCATTTTAAGTTTGAATCATCTTTTATGTTATCTGATGTCTATAAACATTCCAAGATAATGCTAAAAGTCTTAAAAAACCTATGTAATTGATATTTTAAACAAGAATTTGGGCCTTGGAAGGACATTGGATCTTTAAAAATTGCAAACACAATGTCCTGTCTAGATGTCAGCGATAGAGAATGTTTCAGAAAACATCGAGAGAAAAAGTATAACTAATATTTTCTCGCTTCCGTGAACATTTTCTACGTCGTTACAATAACATTTTCTGTTTTCAATAACAATTATTATTTAGTCTGCCACTACATGATATTGGACGTGTCTTAACTTTTTCGTTTGAAAAAAGGCCGAGCCCAGATAGCTCAGTTGTTTTGTTGCGCCAGATCCTATCGATCCGGGGTCGTTGTTGCGAATCTCGGTTCGGCCAATCCAATACCCTTTCTGACATTTTGTTTCACCATGTGAGAGAGTAGTTGTATGTACCGATTGGTAATTGTAGTAATACTGTTTAGAGAAAATCCAGAAATCCATGGTTATGTGCTCCAGTCGCCGCGATATGACTAGAGTAGTTGAAAATAACCTTGAACTACATTCAATCGTTTTAATCAATTGCAGGAAAGGAGTACCACCGTTCCTCAAAATATACAAAATGTACATAATACATTTAAACCAAAAGAATAACATCCAATTGGCCTTATAGGCAGTATTCCGCTGACCACGTTGAAAATGTCGTAACTCAAGTTGATTTAAAATTTAGTTACGGCATTGCAAACGATTTCACCTTTCGCGTGTTTTGATATGTCCCCCACAGTTTAACCGGTTTCGTACTTCGTCTCGGCTTTCGTTCTTACCTTGCACATGTCTATTAGGCCGGGGTTCTGATTTGCCTTATCCAATGGAATAGGGTCTATCGATATTACCAGTGAGAATCGAACCATCTATCTTTCCTATTGCATTTATCAACTTATTAGGCCAACCAGACGACAAGAAATTGTAGATAAAATACAGATACAGATCTACGTTTTGTACACGAATTAGTTTAGAAAATATTGAGATAAAAGGAGAAAATGCTGATAAATAGCATCAATGTTTTCCCAAGCTTTTCTATCAGAGAGTCAAAATTTAAAGCGTCATTATATGGAAATTGATTAAATTTAAATTTCATTATTAGGAAAACAACTTACCGATTTATTTTTCCTAATTTCCGATAGGCCTATGTTTAGTTCTTGAACAAAGAACCGATACAAACTCAATATATAATCAAATTACGCACTAAAATCCGCGGTCTGCGATTTCATTCAGGAATTTCCTGGATACTTCTTTGTTTACGTCTAGCACGCGACTTTCTATTTATACCCCACCCTCCGTGCAGCTGTCAAACTCACGTGGTTTTTCGGGAAATTTGGCAATATTTCAGTCTTGAAAATAAAAATATTACCTTCATTTCTTCAAGAAATAGATAGATTCCTGATAGACATTTGACGGGGCTCATGATAAAGTGTAAAGGGAACTGTGCGAAAATTAGAAATTTTGAAAGTAAACGTGGCCTGTCGTGCTAAAAGGGAACTTATGAAATCGAATTTAGAAAAACGGATCTCAGCAGACGCCAAACAGATTACGCATTTGGAAAACGGAACGGAAAATAACAAGAGTACGACAAGAAAAAAATAGCCTTATCTAGATCTTAATATCATTAGAAATTTCAAGTAAAACCAATCAACCACAGAGTTTACCTAAAGCTAAAAACCTAATTTTATATATAAAACTCGCCCCTAAAGTAAACGTATACATATCATCGGTGTTTCTTAATCAAAGATCGATTTACGAGGTTTTGCTTTAACACCGACGATATAAGACCCACATCTTCTGCCAAAGATTTCTGAATCTGACCCGGATAAGCAATCAAACGGCAAAAAAGTTTAGACTTCTTCTGTAGACGACAAAGAGTATTGTTCATAAAGATTGGATTTATGTACAATAAATGCAGCATAGATTTAACATTGAGAAAAAGAAAAATATCCTGTCTGATTTTATCAGCTTTCTTCATATGCATCAATGTTTCCCATGCATTTCTTGTTTGGAACCAAATCTTATTCAGGAAGGTAAACACATTTTGTACGTGAGAAAAAAGCAAACATTTCTCATACTTGTAACCTTTACCTTGCTTTGTTCCCATGTTAAGTTTATCTACTGCGTAAAAAGGGTTATTTCTAGGCACATTTATGATAGACAAACAGAAGCCTGTATCAATTTCGGTTATTGCGTAGTTCGATTTATTCTGTTGAGGTCAATTCCACCTTTATAGTTGCATCTTACCTAGGCGTGAAACAAGCATGTATCGCGTCATTACAAAATGGATTTCGCTGCTTTTTCAACAAAAACATCGTAACTGCAGCTTATCTTGGTTTTTGTTGAAAAGCGATGATATTTAGCATTTTCTTTGACTGTAGCACATGGCTTGCTTGGGAAAGGTTTAAACCCCGTCTCTTTCTGCGAAAAAATACAATCATTCTTTATAGTGTGAAAAGTATCGACCTAGTTAGTCTGGTCAGACTGGCTAGGGTCGAAGCGGTTTCTTGCTGACCAGATATTGCATTTTCGTTTTAAATGTTGAAAAAAAAAATGAAAGAGGGGAGGTAATCCCACCACACAAAATGATTATTTGAAATTGGGTTATCTATCTTATCTGTGTTTAGTTTTTTTACACTAATGTAAGGGGACTCGTGCTAAACATTTCAGGTACCGGAACACCTTAGACTAGCCATAGTCGTTTCTGTTTGCGTTATTTGTAAATGGGTGCATTATTCTGTTTGAGAGTTGTCTCTATAATCCAAGTCTAAGGTATTTATTGCTAACAGAAACACCCTAGTATTTTAGACTGGGATGTCATTTGAAAAGGGTCTTTCCTTTTAATCTATAACCTTAATACTAGGGTCTGGGCCAGACTACGGAACAACTAGGTAAAGTCCGAATTCTCACTGTTTTGTGGTGCACTTCATTATCAAGGGTCAGAAAGAAAGGAATCTTAGCGCCGGTACAACTGTAGGCCTACCAGAGCACCAGTGTTCACAATTTGCAAGCACTGTAAACTTCGGACAATGAAAAAGAAAGGACTATACACATAGGCTACTTGATTGGGAAAATTCTAATCATTTGCTTTCTGCTACGATTACTCTTCGGATGACATCGAGTTTGTTATTCATTACGTACAGTGGCAAGTCCACCTTGCTGCCTTTATTTGGCGGTAATTGGTCATTCTATCTTTCAGACAACTACAGTCTAAACTATTGACCATCGACTGAACAGCCAGCCATGGCTACAACAAGACAAAAAAAAAAAAAAAAAAAAGACACACGAAATGGATTTTGGGGGAACATTGCAAAATCGAAAATAATGGGGAGAAATGTGATAAGGTTGATATTTAACAATTTCTTCTTTTTAGTCAATGTTTTCCACAAACTTCTTCATTGGTAAAGTAAAAACCAGATCAAATATGAA
This sequence comes from Fragum sueziense, assembly GCA_963680895.1. NCBI lineage: Eukaryota > Metazoa > Mollusca > Bivalvia > Cardiida > Cardiidae > Fragum > Fragum sueziense. The sequence goes on from OY804601.1 coordinate 22,840,205, forward strand.
AATGAGCATATATTTATGGGATTTCAATTGGTCCTTTGTATGTACCACATAATTATATTACTTCTTGAAAATTTCACACAAGGTACTTAACAATTGGGCTATGACCTATGTGGCTAGAATTCTAATATATTGCGGTGAAAGTTGTAGCTTTCTTTCTGACCGCAATATTTACAACTTAAAACAAGAAAACCACAAAATTCCCCAGGATTCACCATATTTCCAAAACCACTCTTAGTGCAATAAGAAACCCGGTACCCGCCTTGGTTCAATCTATTACCAAACGGCAAAAATAGACTGATCCAAATTCAAAGATGTTGCAGACGACAATTGTCAGATAGGCTAAATGAAAGGTTACATCTTTTTAGTCTGTATGGGTAGAAAACATCGTAGGAATTGAAGAAATTGCTTGTCACAAGCACTTAGGCCTACTTAATTTTTCCACAATGTTTTTTTTTCAAAGCTGCTATCTTGTTGGGAGCTAAAAGACTCATTGTGTTGTAATGGGTTGAACTGTTCTAGATGGAAAGCTGCTGCAGATAAAACAGTTTTTAAAAGCAAGATTTGCGTACAATATAGCAATAGATGTTGAGACAAAAGGAGAAAATGTTGGTCATCAGATTTCTCCAAGATTTTTTTTATAGGAAGGCCAAAAAAGGTTCTGTTTGGGGCTTTCGGAAAAGTATTTTCTTGTCGTTGCTTGTTGGCCGTTAGGAAAGAACGAATGATAGGCATATATAATAAGGCCTTGTGGAAACGGGGTCTCGCGAAACATCGGAAAGCTTGGTTGTAGGACCCTGGGCTTGAAGTCCAGTATGTCACATATGTACTAATTTTGTTCCATTGTGTAGGCCTACGGGGAAATGTTACAAAAATGAATTCAAAGTGAGGTAGAATGTCATTTTTACGTTTTTATCTTTTTAACCCATTACAGCACAGTGACGACTTTTGACTCCCTTACAAGAAAATACTTGGGAAAACATAGTGGAAAATGGAGAAATTGCTTGTGACAAGCAATTTTTTCATTTTCCACAATGTTTTCTAAACCAAAATGGTAAGATTTTTGAAATTTCATCATCTTGAAATTGTCGTCTGCATCACCTTTCAATTTGGAACGGTCCGAAATTTTGTCGTCTGGTAATGGGTTAAAATTTGGTACAGCCCGACGAGAGCATTAGGCTATGCTTTGTATCTCTTGAGTAGGCATAATTTGCTTTTATGAATCATCTACATGAATTTATTCATCTAATCTTAACCATCACTACAACCCGGGTAGGATATCATGTCAAAATAGGCACAAATTTTACCAATGTAAACAAGGGAAAGACAGTCTTGATTTTCAATAAAATTTTGCATGCGTTGGTTCGAATCTTGCAGGTGAGACACCTGCAAAATTCGAACCATGTCATGCAAAATTATAGTCGTTTGGGGTTAGGTATTGTGTTGTTTACATCATCAGGTAAATTTTGTTAACATGTTTAATAACATTGTAAACGGGCTATAGCTCTCAAAATCTAGAGTAAACGAAAAAAGGGTCAACTCCCACGCTCAGTCGACTTTTTCAATGGATATGACATTTTAAAATATTCTTATGAACGAAACAGCCTATTTACTTAAATGGGAACAGATAGGTAAAGTTAGCTACCGGTAGCCAGTTACTTGTTCCAGTTACTTGAAAAAGAAAAGTTAGTTACCGGTAGCCAGCTACCGGTAGCCAGTTACTTGAACAAGAAAAGTTAGTTACCGGTAGCCAGCTACCGGTAGCCAGTTACTTAAAAAATAAAGATTAGTTACCAGTAGCCAGCAACCGATAGCCAGTTACAGAAAATATGGGTACAAGAAATTAAAGGGGCCAACTACCGAAAAAAAACTTCGGTATAGTCTAAAATTTTGCTCCACCCTTCCATCAAACGGAACCGGTAGCTGGCCAGATAAAAGATACCAATCAATACTGTTGTAACATTTTTAGATCATAAATTAAATGTACTTTACATAGAAATATAAATCAATCCTTTTGTGGAAATTAAAGGGGCCAGCTACCGGAAAAAACTTCGGTATAGTCTAATATTTGGTCCACCCTCCTTTAAACGGAACCGGTAGCTGGCCAGATAAACGATACCAATCTATACTGTTGTAACATATTATTATCATAAATTAAATGTACTTTTCATAAAAATATGAATTAAACCTTTTGCGGAAATTAAAGGGGCCAGCTACCGAAAAAAACTTCGGTATAGTCTAAAATTTTGCTCCACCCTTCCATCAAACAGAACCGGTAGCTGGCCAGATAAACGATACCAATCTATAGTGTTGTAACATTTTATGATCATAAATTAAATGTACTTTTCATAGAAATATAAATCAATCCTTTTGTGGAAATTAAAGGGGCCAGCTACCGGACAAAACTTTTGTATAGTCTAATATTTGGTCCATCCCTCCTTTAAACGGAACCGGTAGCTGGCCAGATAAACGATACCAATCTATACTGTTGTAACATATTATTATCATAAATTAAATGTACTTTTCATAAAAATATGAATTAAAAATTTTGCGGAAATTAAAGGGGCCAGCTAGCGAAAGAAACTTCGGTATAGTCTAAAATTTTGCTCCACCCTTCCATCAAACAGAACCGGTAGCTGGACAGATAAACGATACCAATCTATACTGTTGTAACATTTTATGATCATAAATTAAATGTACTTTTCATAGAAATATAAATCAATCCTTTTGTGGAAATTAAAGGGGCCAGCTACCGGACAAAACTTCTGTATAGTCTAATATTTGGTCCATCCCTCCTTTAAACGGAACCGGTAGCTGGCCAGATAAACGATACCAATCTATACTGTTGTAACATATTATTATCATAAATTAAATGTACTTTTCATAAAAATATGAATTAAACATTTTGCGGAAATTAAAGGGGCCAGCTACCGAAAAAAACTTCGGTATAGTCTAAAATTTTGATCCACCCTTCCATCAAACAGAACCGCTAGCTGGCTAGATAAACGATACCAATCTATACTGTTGTAACATTTTATTATCATAAATTGAATGTACTTTTCAACAAAATATAAATCAATCATTTTGCGGAAATTAAAGGGGCCAGCTACTGGACAAAACTTCGGTAAAGTCTAATATTTGGTCCACCCCTCCATCAAACGGAACCGGTAGCTGGCCAGATAAAAGATACCAATCTATAGTTTTGTAACATTTTATTATCATAAATTGAATGTACTTTCCATAAAAATATAAATCAACCCTTTTGCGGAAATTAAAGGGGCCAGCTACTGGACAAAACTTCGGTATAGTCTTATATTTGGTCTACCCCTCCATCAAACGGAACCGGTAGCTGGCCAGATAAAAGATACCAATCGATACTGTTTTAACATTTTATTATCATAAATTGAATGTACTTTCCATAAAGATATAAACCAATCCTTTGCAGAAATTAAAGGGGCCAGCTACTGGACAAAACTTCGGTATAGTCTAATATTTGGTCCACCACTCAACCAAACGGAACCGGTAGCTGGCAAGATAAACGATACCAATCTATACTGTTGTAACATATTATTATCATAAATTAAATGTACCTTTCATAAAAATATGAATTAAACATTTTGCGGAAATTAAAGGGGCCAGCTACCGAAAAAAACTTCGGTATAGTCTAAAATTTTGCTCCACCCTTCCATCAAACAGAACCGGTAGCTGGCCAGATAAACGATACCAATCTATACTGTTGTAACATTTTATTATCAGAAATTGAATGTACTTTCCAACAAAATATAAATCAATCCTTTTGCGGAAATAAAAGGGGCCAGCTACCGGACAAAACTTCGGTAAAGTCTAATATTTGGTCAACCCCTCCATCAAACGGAACCGGTAGCTGGCAAGATAAACGATACCAATCTATACTTTTGTAACATTTTATTATCATAAATTTAATGTACTTTCCTTAAAAATATAAATCAATCATTTTGCGGAAATAAAAGGGGCCAGCTACTTGACAAAAATTCGGTAAAGTCTAATATTTGGTCCACCCTTCCATCAAACGGAACCGGTAGCTGGCCAGATAAAAGATACCAATCTATACTGTTGTAACATTTTATTATCATAAATTAAATGTATTTTCCATAAAAATATAAATCAATCATTTTGCGGAAAGTAAAGGGGCCAGCTACTGGACAAAACTTCGGTAAAGTCTAATATTTGATCCACCCCTCCATCAAACGGAACCGGTAGCTGGCCAGATAAACGATACCAATCTATACTGTTGTAACATTTTATTATCATAAAATGAATGTACTTTCCATAAAAATATAAATCAATCCTTTTGCAGAAATTAAAGGGGCCAGCTACTGGACAAAACTTCGGTAAAGTCTAATATTTGGTCCACCACTCAACCAAACGGAACCGGTAGCTGGCCAGATAAACGATACCAATCTATACTGTTGTAACATATTTTTATCATAAATTAAATGTACTTTTCATAAAAATATGAATTAAACCTTTTGCGGAAATTAAAGGGGCCAGCTACCGAAAGAAACTTCGGTATAGTCTAAAATTTTGCTCCACCCTTCCATCAAACGGAACCGGTAGCTGGCCAGATAAAAGATACCAATCTATACTGTTGTAACATGCTATGATCATAAATTAAATGCACTTTTCATAGAAATATAAATCAATCCTTTCGTGGAAATTAAAGGGGCCAGCTACCGGACAAAACTTCTGTATAGTCTAATATTTGGTCCATCCCTCCTTTAAACGGAACCGGTAGCTGGCCAGATAAACGATACCAATCTATACTGTTGTATTATTTTATTATCATAAATTAAATGTACTTTTCATAAAAATATGAATTAAACCTTTTGCGGAAAGTAAAGGGGCCAGCTACTGGACAAAACTTCGGTAAAGTCTAAAATTTGGTCCACCCCTCCATCAAACGGAACCGGTAGCTGGCCAGATAAACGATACCAATCTATACTGTTGTAACATATTATTATCATAAATTAAATGTACTTTTCATAAAAATATGAATTAAACCTTTTGCGGAAAGTAAAGGGGCCAGCTACTGGACAAAACTTCGGTAAAGTCTAAAATTTGGTCCACCCCTCCATCAAACGGAACCGGTAGCTGGCCAGATAAAAGATACCAATCTATACTGTTGTAACATTTTATTATCATAAATTAAATGTACTTTTCATAGAAATATAAATCAATCCTTTTACGGAAATTAAAGGGGCCAGCTACTAGACAAAACTTTGGTATAGTCTAATATTTGGTCGACCCCTCCATCAAACGGAACCGGTAGCTGGCTAGATAAACGATACCAATCTATACTGTTGTAACATTTTATTATCAGAAATTGAATGTACTTTCCAACAAAATATAAATCAATCCTTTTGCGGAAATAAAAGGGGCCAGCTACCGGACAAAACTTCGGTAAAGTCTAATATTTGGTCAACCCCTCCATCAAACGGAACCGGTAGCTGGCAAGATAAACGATACCAATCTATACTTTTGTAACATTTTATTATCATAAATTTAATGTACTTTCCTTAAAAATATAAATCAATCATTTTGCGGAAATAAAAGGGGCCAGCTACTTGACAAAAATTCGGTAAAGTCTAATATTTGGTCCACCCTTCCATCAAACGGAACCGGTAGCTGGCCAGATAAAAGATACCAATCTATACTGTTGTAACATTTTATTATCATAAATTAAATGTATTTTCCATAAAAATATAAATCAATCATTTTGCGGAAAGTAAAGGGGCCAGCTACTGGACAAAACTTCGGTAAAGTCTAATATTTGATCCACCCCTCCATCAAACGGAACCGGTAGCTGGCCAGATAAACGATACCAATCTATACTGTTGTAACATTTTATTATCATAAAATGAATGTACTTTCCATAAAAATATAAATCAATCCTTTTGCAGAAATTAAAGGGGCCAGCTACTGGACAAAACTTCGGTAAAGTCTAATATTTGATCCACCACTCAACCAAACGGAACCGGTAGCTGGCCAGATAAGCGATACCAATCTATACTGTTGTAACATATTTTTATCATAAATTAAATGTACTTTTCATAGAAATATGAATTAAACCTTTTGCGGAAATTAAAGGGGGCAGCTACCGAAAGAAACTTCGGTATAGTCTAAAATTTTGCTCCACCCTTCCATCAAACGGAACCGGTAGCTGGCCAGATAAAAGATACCAATATATACTGTTGTAACATGCTATGATCATAAATTAAATGCACTTTTCATAGAAATATAAATCAATCCTTTCGTGGAAATTAAAGGGGCCAGCTACCGGAAAAAAACTTCGGTATAGTCTAATATTTGGTCCATCCCTCCTTTAAACGGAACCGGTAGCTGGCCAGATAAACGATACCAATCTATACTGTTGTAACATATTATTATCATAAATTAAATGTACTTTTCATAAAAATATGAATTAAACCTTTTGCGGAAAGTAAAGGGGCCAGCTACTGGACAAAACTTCGGTAAAGTCTAAAATTTGGTCCACCCCTCCATCAAACGGAACCGGTAGCTGGCCAGATAAACGATACCAATCTATACTGTTGTAACATATTATTATCATAAATTAAATGTACTTTTCATAAAAATATGAATTAAACCTTTTGCGGAAAGTAAAGGGGCCAGCTACTGGACAAAACTTCGGTAAAGTCTAAAATTTGGTCCACCCCTCCATCAAACGGAACCGGTAGCTGGCCAGATAAAAGATACCAATCTATACTGTTGTAACATTTTATTATCATAAATTAAATGTACTTTTCATAGAAATATAAATCAATCCTTTTGCGGAAATTAAAGGGGCCAGCTACCGGAAAAAACTTCGGTATAGTCTAATATTTGGTCCACCCTCCTTTAAACGGAACCGGTAGCTGGGCAGATAAACGATACCAATCTATACTATTGTAACATATTATTATCATAAATTAAATGTACCTTTCATAAAAATATGAATTAAACCTTTTGCGGAAATTAAAGGGGCCAGCTACCGAAAAAAACTTCGGTATAGTCTGAAATTTTGCTCCACCCTTCCATCAAACAGAACCGGTAGCTGGCCAGATAAACGATACCAATCTATAGTGTTGTAACATTTTATGATCATAAATTAAATGTACTTTTCATAGAAATATAAATCAATCCTTTTGTGAAAATTAAAGGGACCAGCTGCCGGACAAAACTTCTGTATAGTCTAATATTTGGTCCATCCCTCCTTTAAACGGAACCGGTAGCTGGCCAGATAAACGATACCAATCTATACTGTTGTAACATATTATTATCATAAATTAAATGTACTTTTCATAAAAATATGAATTAAACCTTTTGCGGAAATTAAAGGGGCCAGCTAGCGAAAGAAACTTCGGTATAGTCTAAAATTTTGCTCCACCCTTCCATCAAACAGAACCGGTAGCTGGACAGATAAACGATACCAATCTATACTGTTGTAACATTTTATGATCATAAATTAAATGTACTTTTCATAGAAATATAAATCAATCCTTTTGTGGAAATTAAAGGGGCCAGCTACCGGACAAAACTTCTGTATAGTCTAATATTTGGTCCATCCCTCCTTTAAACGGAACCGGTAGCTGGCCAGATAAACGATACCAATCTATACTGTTGTATTATTTTATTATCATAAATTGAATGTACTTTCCATAAAAATATAAATCAATCCTTTTGCGGAAATTAAAGGGGCCAGCTACTGGACAAAACTTCGGTATAGTCTTATATTTGGTCTACCCCTCCATCAAACGGAACCGGTAGCTGGCCAGATAAAAGATACCAATCGATACTGTTTTAACATTTTATTATCATAAATTGAATGTACTTTCCATAAAAATATAAATCAATCCTTTTGCAGAAATTAAAGGGGCCAGCTACTGGACAAAACTTCGGTATAGTCTAATATTTGGTCCACCACTCAACCAAACGGAACCGGTAGCTGGCAAGATAAACGATACCAATCTATACTGTTGTAACATATTATTATCATAAATTAAATGTACTTTTCATAGAAATATGAATTAAACATTTTGCGGAAATTAAAGGGGCCAGCTACCGAAAAAAACTTCGGTATAGTCTAAAATTTTGCTCCACCATTCCATCAAACGGAACCGGTAGCTGGCCAGATAAACGATACCAATCTATACTGTTGTAACATTTTATTATCATAAATTGAATGTACTTTCCATAAAAATATAAATCAATCCTTTTGCGGAAAGTAAAGGGGCCAGCTACTGGAAAAAACTTCGGTAAAGTGTAATATTTGGTCCACCCCTCCATCAAACGGAACCGGTAGCTGGCCAGATAAACGATACCAATCTATACTTTTGTAACATTTTATTATCATAAATTTAATGTACTTTCCATAAAAATATAAATCAATCATTTTGCGGAAATTAAAGGGGCCAGCTACTGGACCAAATTTCGGTAAAGTCTAATATTTGGTCCACCCTTCCATCAAACGGAACCGGTAGCTGGCCAGATAAAAGATACAAATCTATACTGTTGTAATATTTTATGATCATAAATTTAATGTACTTTTCAAAGAAATATAAATCAATCCTTTTGCGGAAAGTAAAGGGGCCAGCTACTGGATAAAATTTCGGTAAAGTCTAATATTTGGTCCACCCCTCCATTAAACGGAACCGGTAGCTGGCCAGATGAACGATGCCAATCTATACTGTTGTAACATATTATTATCATAAATTAAATGTACTTTTCATAAAAATATGAATTAAACCTTTTGCTGAAAGTAAAGGGGCCAGCTACTGGACAAAACTTCGGTAAAGTCTAATATTTGGTCCACCCTTCCATGAAACGGAACCGGTAGCTGGCCAGATAAAAGATACCAATCTATACTGTTGTAACATTTTATTATCATAAAATGAATGTACTTTCCATAAAAATATAAATCAATCCTTTTGCAGAAATTAAAGGGGCCAGCTACTGGACAAAACTTCGGTATAGTCTAATATTTGGTCCACCACTCAACCAAACGGAACCGGTAGCTGGCCAGATAAACGATACCAATCTATACTGTTGTAACATATTTTTATCATAAATTAATTGTACTTTTCATAAAAATATGAATTAAACCTTTTGCGGAAGTTAAAGGGGCCAGCTACCGAAAGAAACTTCGGTATAGTCTAAAATTTTGCTCCACCCTTCCATCAAACGGAACAGGTAGCTGGCCAGATAAAAGGTACCAATCTATACTGTTGTAACATGTTAATAATGATCATAAATTAAATGTACTTTTCATAGAAATATAAATCAATCCTTTTGTGGAAATTAAAGGAGTTATCATTTACACATTTAGACAATGCTTTTTATGTTTAATCCGTTTAAGGTTTTAACCCGTTGCCTATTTTTTTTTTATCTCAAGTAACTCAATTTCACAATCTTCCGATCTCTCATGTAAACAATCATCTAAACCAAATTTGAAAACACTTGAGTTTTAAATGTTGCTTCTAGATTTTATACAGGGTTTTTTTCTATTATTAGATCTAGTGGTCTAGTTTGTGACCTTATGAGACTTAATTTCAATTCCGACCGAGCTTTCATGTAGACAATTAATCTGACTAAGTTTGAAAACATTTAGATAAAGAATGTGGACTCTTGAGTGCACACAAGGTAGCCTAAATTTGGACAGACGACGCAAGACGGATGATGCAGGACGGACGATGGACCCCGTACACAGCTAGTTCACAATAGCTCTCCATTGTACTTTATGTTCAGTTCAACTAAAGATAGACAATTATAGGATTGTTTGTTTGAATTGGGTTTAATGTTGCTTTTAACGATGTTTCAGTCATATAGCGGCGGCTGGAACACCTAACCATCATGGATTTCTGCTATTTCACACATCAGTACTTCCATCACTTCCTTTCCGAGCCTCCAGCTGCTCATCCCAATTAGATTTACGATTATCCCTCCATTGGTGGGAGACAAATGTAGGAAAGACCGTGTGCAGCCGCATGTGATCGAACCCGTAAGAAACTTGACCTATGATTTAGAGTCCGACGCGCTACTAACTGCGCTGTTGTGGCGGCTTCCTTAACCAAATACTACAACAAGATTCATCCTTAGCCCCTAGCAGCTTATCCGACCTACGTTTCTGATTACCAACCATTTGGTTGGGGTCAAATGCCCGAAAATGTATTCACCATCATTTTGATTTGAACCGAGACCTAAATAATCAATATATAATATAATTTATTAGTATTTAAACGAAAATCCGTGTAACGCTTGGCGTATCTTTTGTTATAATATAACAAAAGATCTCGAAAGGAAGTCATGGAGACATAAATTACGCCAAGCGTTACACAGATTTGCGTTTAAATACTAATAAATTATGTGACTCTAACTCCAATTAATGCATAAAATGTTTATTTTCAGGCCATTATAATCATTCAATATCAGGAAGAAACCGGACTGTTATCGGCAGAAAACGTGTATAATTCAGGAAATTTACATGCGATATCCGCCTGCCTTGGAATCAATTATCCTCGATTTGAACTTTCCAAAAAAAACTTCCTTTTTCCCGCAGAATTTTCAACCTCTTATGTTGAATAAGAGACGTTTGCCTTTTGCGTCAAAAAATGATGACATGATACATAATAATTTTGCTCTCACCTCGGTCCATTTTTTCGCACTTATCAAAAGGTTAAATTGGGATAAGTAACCATTGAAATTGTATATTTTTTATGCATTAATAGCGTCAATTCACCTGTTTTTCGGTCGTTAACATTCGTAGGGGCCCTCAAAATACAAAACGACATTCGTGCTACGCACTCGTGTGTTAATGTATTTCATGGGCCTCTGTGAATGTTAACGACATAAAAAAAACGTGAATTAACCCTATATTATATACTATTTCAGCCACATATATTTCGTCACTTTTAAATGAAAACCTCGTAACTGCAGCTTGTTTTAAGCTGCTATTACGAGGTTTTCTCTGAAAAGCGACGATTTATCAGAAGTTCTAATGACGGAAAAGACTATGCCAAAGATGATAGGCCTATAATTTTCATTTTACAATACTAAATAGACTTCGACATATGGCGTCCACGAACGTCTGGAAAACCCCTCATATACACTTATATATATTCAAATGAAGGTGTAAGTGTCATACCCTCACTCCAATAATTCAATGTATTTACGTTAAAAAGCATTTAATTCCTTTGATGTATCTAAATACATTGTATCTTAAGGTAAGAAGGGCTTAATCAGCACAAAAGAGCCAGCGGCAAAATTTGAAAAGTGCCAGTAATTCCTAAACTGTGTTACATTTCCATTCCAAATACAAACATAAGCATTTTGTACGGTTTAGAATTTTGAATTAATGCATATTTATGGAAATATTTGACAAAAATGTTCAAAATTACCTCCCTTGCACATGAATAGCCTATAGAGTAAAATTATATTTGTAAATTATTTTCTTCTTGAAGCATAATCTTTAAATCCGGCACGGTGAATCAACTTATGTGAAGTGTATTTACAAGTGTGTGTAATTTGGTGTGTCAAATTTGATTTGATGTAATTTCGTATGGCTAGAAAGTGGTGTTTTTCATTAGGCACTTTATACCTTAAATAGGAGTACGTCGAATTAAGTTTTAAGTCAGGTTTTCTGAAAACAAAATTTAATTATTCTAACGTATAGCACTTTTTTCTGCGGGGTTCAAATTATGCAGTTTTTCGTGTAACCAGTAGTGTTTACATTTCTGTGTATCAACTTTCTTCTCGCGTTTAATTTGCCAGAAAATGGATTTAATTTCTGCTCCATGAAATCAGTCTATACAAAAATATATCGACGTGTACGTCGTCTGCTCTAACTGTAAAAATACTGACCATATTTTGCCGCTGATGAAGGGATAAACCGAGAAAATTAATTGTCCATAAAGTTGATATGAAATATTACAGATTTCATTTCAAATTGCGCACTTTTAGCTTTTATTATCATAAATAACTCGCCTATGCTTTTTTTAAAATATTAAATCATGCAGTAATATTTTCTTGTATAACTGGTATATCTGTGTACTATGATACAAGTCTTTTTGAAGAATAATACGCTATATGCGAAATATAAACGCATTTTGAATAAAGGTCAGTGTCAGGTCAAATGAAATCTGTAATACAATACTGTAAACTGGTAATTGTGAAAATAATGACGGAATCTATTAACATTTAGGTTAAACCGTCTGAATTAAGGTTCCGGGTAAAGGACGACATTGACATCAATAAAGACAAGACCCATAATCGAACAAGAAGAACATTGATTAAACTGGTCTGGTTCCCGCACCTGAAATCTAACTACGGGTTTAGGTACAGTAGCAACTAATCTCACGGTCACTGACACGGTATGGACTTATTCTCTACTTTAATCTACTGCGTGGATTTATTTCAACACGAATGAGTACCAGTCTAGGTCAGGGGAAGCAACTCTGTAAACGGGCACCTGTAAGTGACTTTGAGTAGCATCCCTTGGTAAAAGCGTGCCAAAACGTATTGTTTACACTTTTGTAACATGAGCTTTGATTGGTCGAATGCCTCGGACCGTTTCATTGGTCTATCTATTAACTAATTATAGGACAGGTTGCAGTAGCTGTTCCCAGTCGTTAATTCAGTTTACACAAATGGGTACCAGTCTATAATTAAACAAGAACAACCTGTATATTGAGGGTTATTTTTCTGCGTTTTATATTTCTGCGTTGCCGCTTATTGCCACAGAAAAGGCTTAAATAAAGTTCCCACAGAAAAGAATGTGCTAAACGGTTTGTGCTTTTTCAAATTTAAAACGTATGCACAATTCGTCTTAAAAAATTAAAATGCTTTACACAAGATAAACAGTAACCCCCTTCGTAGTGTATAGGAAATAGCAAAATATTCTTAAAGCGACATTTCACAGACATTTTTCATAAATGTTACTTTCATTTTTACCTGAAAGAGCACATTTCCTTATGAAAATTCTGAAAATTTTAAATCAAAATATTGTACCGTTTACGAGAAATATAATTATATTTTTGTGTTGAACAAATTGTTGTGTACAACAGTTCAGATGTGTATGTAATTTGGCATTTCTATTTCAACTTTAATGCGTGTTTTTTCTTTTATCAGCAACAACTTCAAAAAACTAATAGCATTTTAGCCCATTAGAATAACCAATCTTTGCATCAAGACACACTTTAAAAAATTGAAATGAGAATGAAATGTACCTTTAAATCATTGAGTAAACTGAATATCAAATATTGTTCGATATTCTGTTTACACTAGAAAGTAGAACATTATTTGGGGACAGCTTTATCTTTGTTGAGAGCGGAATAAATCAGAGTTAACATATTGACGTTTTTAAACGTTTGATATGGTGGCATGATCCTTATCACACTAAAAAAATATTAACATTGTTCCACGAAACTAGTGATAAAAGAGCAAAATTACAAAGTATACCGAAGTTTTTTTCGGTAGCTGGCCCCTTTAATTTCCGCAAAAGGATTGATTTATATTTCTATGAAAAATATATTTAATTTATGATAATGATATGTTACAACAGTATAGATTGGTATCGTTTACCTGGCCAGCTAACGGGTCCGTTTAAAGGAGCGGTAGCTGGTCCCTTTAATTTCCACAAAAGGATTAATTTATATTTCTACGAAAGGTACATTTAATTTATGGTTATAAAATATTACAACAGTATAGATTGGTATCGTTTATCTGGCCAGCTACCGGTTCCGTTTGATGGAGGGGTGGACCAAATATTAGACTATACCGAAGTTTTTTTTCAGTAGCTGGCCCCTTTAATTTCCGCAAAAGGATTGATTTATATTTTTATGGAAAGCACATTCAATTTATGATAATAAAATGTTACAACAGTATAGATTGGTATCGTTTATCTGGCAAGCTACCGGTTCCGTTTGATGGAGGGGTGGATCAAAATTTTAGACTATACCGAAGTTTTTTTCGGTAGCTGGCCCCTTTAATTTCCGCAAAAGGATTGATTTATATTTTTATGGAAAGTACATTCAATTTATGATCATAAAATGTTACAAAAGTATAGATTGGTATCGTTTATCTGACCAGCTACCGGTTCCGTTTGAAGGAGTGGTGGACCAAATATTAGACTTTACCGAAGTTTTGTCCAGTAGCTGGCCGCTTTAATTTCCGCAAAAGGATTGATTTATATTTCTATGAAAAGTACATTTAATTTATGATCATAAAATGTTACAACAGTATAGATTGGTATCGTTTATCTGGCAAGCTACCGGTTCCGTTTGATGGAGGGGTGGATCAAAATTTTAGACTATACCGAAGTTTTTTTCGGTAGCTGGCCCCTTTAATTTCCGCAAAAGGATTGATTTATATTTTTATGGAAAGTACATTCATTTTATGATAATAAAATGTTACAACAGTATAGATTGGTATCGTTTATCTGGCCAGCTACCGGTTCCGTTTGATGGAGGGGTGGACCAAATATTAGACTTTACCGAAGTTTTGTCCAGTAGCTGGCCCCTTTACTTTCCGCAAAATGATTGATTTATATTTTTATGGAAAGTACATTCAATTTCTGATAATAAAATGTTAAAACAGTATAGATTGGTATCGTTTATCTGACCAGCTATCGGTTCTGTTTGATGGAAGGGTGGAGCAAAATTTTAGACTATACCGAAGTTTTTTTCGGTAGCTGGCCCCTTTAATTTCCTCAAAATGTTTAATTCATATTTTTATGAAAAGTACATTTAATTTATGATAATAATATGTTACAACAGTATAGATTGGTATCGTTTATCTGGCCAGATACCGGTTCCGTTTGGTTGAGTGGTGGACCAAATATTAGACTTTACCGAAGTTTTGTCCAGTAGCTGGCCCCCTTTAATTTCTGCAAAGGGATTGATTTATATTCTTATGGAAAGTACATTTAATTTATGATAATAAAATGTTACAACAGTATAGATTGGTATCGTTTATCTGGCCAGCTACCGGTTCCGTTTGATGGAGGGTTGGACCAAATATTAGACTATACCGAAGTTTTGTCCAGTAGCTGGCCCCTTTAATTTCCGCAAAAGGATTGATTTATATTTCTATGAAAAGTACATACAATTTATGATCATAAAATGTTACAACTGTATAGATTGGTATCGTTTATCTGGCCAGCTACCGGTTCCGTTTGATGGAAGGGTGGAGCAAAATTTTAGACTATTCCGAAGTTTCTTTCGGTAGCTGCCCCCTTTAATTTCCGCAAAAGGTTTAATTCATATTTCTATGAAAAGTACATTTAATTTATGATAAAAATATGTTACAACAGTATAGATTGGTATCGTTTATCTGGCCAGCTACCGGTTCCGTTTGGTTGAGTGGTGGACCAAATATTAGACTTTACCGAAGTTTTGTCCAGTAGCTGGCCCCTTTAATTTCTGCAAAAGGATTGATTTATATTTTTATGGAAAGTAGATTCATTTTATGATAATAAAATGTTACAACAGTATAGATTGGTATCGTTTATCTGGCCAGCTACCGGTTCCGTTTGATGGAGGGGTGGACCAAATATTAGACTTTACCGAAGTTTTGTCCAGTAGCTGGCCCCTTTACTTTCCGGAAAATGATTGATTTATATTTTTATGGAAAGTACATTCAATTTCTGATAATAAAATGTTACAACAGTATCGATTGGTATCGTTTATCTGGCCAGCTACCGGTTCCTTTTGAAGGAGGGGTGGACCAAATATTAGACTATACCGAAGTTTTGTCCAGTAGCTGGCCCCTTTAATGTCCGCAAAAGGTTTAATTCATATTTCTATGAAAAGTACATTCAATTTATGATCATAAAATGTTACAACAGTATAGATTGGTATCTTTTATCTGGCCAGCTACCGGTTCCGTTTGATGGAAGGGTGGACCAAATATTAGACTTTACCGAAATTTGGTCCAGTAGCTGGCCCCTTTAATTTCCGCAAAAGGATTGATTTATATTCTTATGGAAAGTTCATTCAATTTATGATAATAAAATGTTACAAAAGTATAGATTGGTATCGTTTATCTGGCCAGCTACCGGTTCCGTTTGATGGAGGGGTGGACCAAATATTAGACTTTACCGAAGTTTTGTCCAGTAGCTGGCCCCTTTAATTTCCGCAAAAGGATTGATTTATATTTTTTTGGAAAGTACATTCAATTTCTGATAATAAAATGTTACAACAGTATAGATTGGTATCGTTTATCGGGCCAGCTACCGGTTCTGTTTGATGGAAGGGTGGAGCAAAATTTTAGACTATACCGAAGTTTTTTTTCGGTAGCTGGCCCCTTTAATTTCCCCAAAATGTTTAATTCATATTTTTATGAAAAGTACATTTAATTTATGATAATAATATGTTACAACAGTATAGATTGGTATCGTTTATCTGGCCAGCTACCGGTTCCGTTTGGTTGAGTGGTGGACCAAATATTAGACTTTACCGAAGTTTTGTCCAGTAGCTGGCCCCTTTAATTTCTGCAAAAGGATTGATTTATATTTTTATGGAAAGTCTATTAAATTTATGATAATAAAATGTTACAACAGTATAGATTGGTATCGTTTATCTGGCCAGCTACCGGTTCCGTTTCATGGAAGGGTGGACCAAATATTAGACTTTACCGAAGTTTTGTCCAGTAGCTGGCCCCTTTACTTTCAGCAAAAGGTTTAATTCATATTTTTATGAAAATTACATTTAATTTATGATAATAATATGCTACAACAGTATAGATTGGTATCGTTTATCTGGCCAGCTACAGGTTCCGTTTCAAGGAGGGATGGACCAAATATTAGACTATACCGAAGTTTTGTCCAGTAGCTGGCCCCTTTAATTTCCGCAAAAGGATTGATTTATATTTTTATGGAAAGTACATTCAATTTATGATAATAAAATGTTACAAAAGTATAGATTGGTATCGTTTATCTGGCCAGCTACCGGTTCCGTTTGATGGAGGGGTGGACCAAATATTAGACTTTACCGAAGTTTTGTCCAGTAGCTGGCCCCTTTAATTTCCGCAAAAGGATTGATTTATATTTTTTTGGAAAGTACATTCAATTTCTGATAATAAAATGTTACAACAGTATAGATTGGTATCGTTTATCGGGCCAGCTACCGGTTCTGTTTGATGGAAGGGTGGAGCAAAATTTTAGACTATACCGAAGTTTTTTTCGGTAGCTGGCCCCTTTAATTTCCCCAAAATGTTTAATTCATATTTTTATGAAAAGTACATTTAATTTATGATAATAATATGTTACAACAGTATAGATTGGTATCGTTTATCTGGCCAGCTACCGGTTCCGTTTGATGGAGGGGTGGACCAAATATTAGACTTTACCGAAGTTTTGTCCAGTAGCTGGCCCCTTTAATTTCTGCAAAAGGATTGATTTATATTTTTATGGAAAGTCTATTAAATTTATGATAATAAAATGTTACAACAGTATAGATTGGTATCGTTTATCTGGCCAGCTACCGGTTCCGTTTCATGGAAGGGTGGACCAAATATTAGACTTTACCGAAGTTTTGTCCAGTAGCTGGCCCCTTTAATTTCCGCAAAATGTTTAATTCATATTTTTATGAAAAGTACATTTAATTTATGATAATAAAATGTTACAACAGTATAGATTGGTATCGTTTATCTGGCCAGCTACCGATTCCGTTTGATGGAGGGGTGGACCAAATATTAGACTTTACCGAAGTTTTGTCCAGTAGCTGGCCCCTTTAATTTCCGCAAAATGTTTAATTCATATTCTATGAAAAGTACATTTAATTTATGATAATAAAATGTTACAACAGTATAGATTGGTATCGTTTATCTGGCCAGCTACCGATTCCGTTTGATGGAGGGGTGGACCAAATATTAGACTTTACCGAAGTTTTGTCCAGTAGCTGGCCCCTTTAATTTCCGCAAAATGTTTAATTCATATTCTATGAAAAGTACATTTAATTTATGATAATAATATGTTACAACAGTATAGATTGGTATCGTTTATCTGGCCAGCTACCGGTTCCGTTTGATGGAGGGGTGGACCAAATATTAGACTTTACCGAAGTTTTGTCGAGTAGCTGGTCCCTTTAATTTCCGCAAAATGTTTAATTCATATTTTTATGAAAAGTACATTTAATTTATGATAATAATATGTTACAACAGTATAGATTGGTATCGTTTATCTGGCCAGCTACCGGTTCCGTTTGGTTGAGTGGTGGACCAAATATTAGACTTTACCGAAGTTTTGTCCAGTAGCTGGCCCCTTTAATTTCTGCAAAATGATTGATTTATATTTTTATGGAAAGTACATTCATTTTATGATAATAAAATGTTACAACAGTATAGATTGGTATCGTTTATCTGGCCAGCTACCGGTTCCGTTTGATGGAGGGGTGGACCAAATATTAGACTTTACCGAAGTTTTGTCCAGTAGCTGGCCCCTTTAATTTCCGCAAAAGGATTGATTTATATTTTTATGGAAAGTACATTCAATTTCTGATAATAAAATGTTACAACAGTATCGATTGGTATCGTTTATCAGGCCAGCTACCGGTTCCTTTTGATGGAGGGGTGGACCAAATATAAGACTATACCGAAGTTTTGTCCAGTAGCTGGCCCCTTTAATTTCCGCAAAAGGATTGATTTATATTTCTATGAAAAGTACATTCAATTTATGATCATAAAATGTTACAACAGTATAGATTGGTATCGTTTATCTGGCCAGCTATCGGTTCCGTTTAAAGGAGGAATGGACCAAATATTAGACTATACCGAAGTTTTTTCCGGTAGCTGGCCCCTTTAATTTCCACAAAAGGATTGATTTATATTTCTATGAAAAGTACATTTAATTTATGATCATAAAATGTTACAACAGTATAGATTGGTATCTTTTATCTGGCCAGCTACCGGTTCCGTTTGATGGAAGGGTGGAGCAAAATTTTAGACTATACCGAAGTTTTTTTTTCTGTAGTTGGCCCTTTAATTTCTTGTAGCCATATTTGCTTTTTCAAGTAACTGGCTATCGGTTGCTGGCTACTGGCAACTAATTTTTATTTTTTAAGTAACTGGCTACCGGTAGCTGGCTACTGGTAACTAACTTTTCTTGTTTAAGTAACTGGCTACCGGTAGCTGGCTACCGGTAACTAACTTTTCTTTTTCAAGTAACTGGAACAAGTAACTGGCTACCGGTAGCTAACTTTACCTATCTAAATGGGAACACTCCACGCAATAATTTATTATCTGAGTATATAATATACACGACGGTTGATAACACATTTCTAGTATTAACCAAGATTTATTTAACCCTTTCCAAAACGACTAAGGTTTGCATTGCTCAAATTTGTAATGGATTTTAGACGACAAAATGAATATTAAGATAACAGGATTTCCATACAATATAACACAAAAATGGATATCAGCATTTTCTTCCTTTGTCCCAATGTTTTTTCAAGAGCTTTCTATCAAGAAACTTCAAAACTATAATTCTTGTGTGGGAAAGAGTTAAACATGTTCTGACTTCGATTGAGAAACAAGCTGTGAAAACTAACATTAGATCTAAAGCCCTTTCGATGATACTGCAGTTACGAGATTTTTTAATAAAAGCGACAAAATGGTTCATCTGGTTGACACCTGCTAAGTCTGATCTGCCTCTCGTTATTAGGTTTTTTGGATTCCCCAGAATGTCCCTTATAGTATGACGGGTGACAATTATGTAAAAATATGTGATGACTGATAATAGATCAATTGTTACATTATAAATAATTGACTGTACTGTTTTATTCACTTTATTAACCCTTTCCGAAACTCA
Source organism: Fragum sueziense (assembly GCA_963680895.1). Classification (NCBI taxonomy): domain Eukaryota; kingdom Metazoa; phylum Mollusca; class Bivalvia; order Cardiida; family Cardiidae; genus Fragum; species Fragum sueziense. The sequence goes on from OY804601.1 coordinate 22,860,036, forward strand.
AACAAGACCATGCAGAATTTGAAAGCTTTTGAAAGCATTGAGCGAAAAGAGGAAAATACTCGAATCTAGCATTTCATCTTTTCTCTAAATACGTCCCATTTAACTTTTTTTTTTTCAAAATTACATGTACATACACAGAGAAACATCGGTGATTTCGTATGCAACTCCTTTCGAATCGGATCATTATACAGCTTTGTCGTTTGGGAAAGTGTGAAATCATTACCTGCCTAGATCAAGAAGAAAACGAAAACACACGACATGTTTTGAGGGATGTTCAATCGATTCTCAATGTTTTTTTTTGTGTTCTTACTCATCGTATTCAAGCACGCACTTTGGAGTTTCTTTCACAAATAGGGCATGATTTTGACGTTGGCAATGGTAAATGCTTAAGGACACGTTGAGGCAAAAGAAGAAAATACTGATATCCTTTGCCTCAATATTTTCTGTGCTACTTTATACAGATATCATTTCTTTATCAACACCCATCTTGAAATCTGCAGCACCCTTTCAGTTGGACTAGTCTAAAATTGTGCCGTTTGGGACTGGGTTAAATGTCGCATTTTGGTTCTAGATCTGTCGAATATCACAAGACCTTTAAAATGAGAAGAACATGGCAAGACTTCAATACTGGAAGCCAAATAAATGTCAGTTCATCGGTCGTCAATAAACGACTCTTTCCCCGAATTGGACAGTTTCTGCAGATGAGAAAATATTGATGGGAATGTAAGAAAGGGGAATTATCTAAGTATTTTCTACGCACCCCCTTTTTTGAAATAAATAGATAAATAAATAATAAATAAATAAATAAATAAATAAATAAATAAATAATAATAATAATAATAATAATAATAATAATAATAATAAAAAATAGGGGCATCAGCACGATATCTTAAATTGGAAAATATTAATGGAAAATACATTTTGGTCAATAGAGATCGACATACATCAGGGAAGGTCTATTTCAACAACAGAGACTATCAATTAACGTTTTCCCAAACAAGAGTTGGTTTTGGCGCACATAAATCATGGGAAAACATTGACTCGAAAGAAGAAAATAATCATAACCAGTATTTTCCTATTTTTATCAGTATAATATATAAGTTATATTATAATATGTACATGTACACAATGATATCCTTATCGACGTCTACATTGACGTCTGAAGAAGCGTTCAATTTTGAATAGTATACGTGCATGTTGTTTGGGAAAGGGTTTTATGGATTATTCAATAGATTGATTGATTGATTGATTGATTGATAGGGGGTAAACGCCTCTTTCAACTGCCATGGCCATATTGCGGCGGCTGGATTCCTGTTTTTTCCCACAAAAATCAGCAGATAAAAAGATTTTCGTCAAAGTACGAACTTTGCTTAACATCATTGCTATAAAAAGTCTTAAAATCGGTAGACTGTTACACGACGACCCCTTTAAGTAGGCGTGGATTGCAATTTTCGTCACTTTAAAATAGATTTGATGATGAAATACTGATTTACTAAAGGATCCTGAGTCCCTCTATTCATGCTTTTAATTGAATGTTAAGGCATGCGTGTAATGCTCCCAACAAACAACGAGAATGAGTGTTAAGATGAATTTTGAATGTTTCAATTTTAGATATTTATGCATGATGATATTTGTAATATATGTGCGTGACTCGTCATGCAAAAAAGGATGGATCCAGACCAGCCTGCGTATACACGCCACCTGGTCAAGTTCTCGAATTAAGTACAAGTAGGCATATGTAGTCTAAAAGGGACTGCCCTCTAATTGATTCTTTACGTATTCGACCAAACATTATCTATAATTAATTGCTCAATAGGGAATGATTTTATCTAGTTAACCTTGACGAAATTTGAGACAAACAAAAGTATTTCGTGGCACTTTGCTCAAGCCGTAGCTACGAGATTTTATAACAACGCCGACGGTTTATCCAAATACAACGGTAAACTACGTCTATTTTAGCACAAAGATCATCGCAATTTCACCTTCTACTTTGTCGTTTGAATTCTCCGCCATTTTCAGCGACAACTGAAATTGATGAGGGTATCCGCACTTTTTTTAATCCGGAAAACCGTTGCCGTTGTCATGAATGAATGGATGACGCTGACAGGAATAAGATGTGGAAACAAAAACTTTGCTGTTATAAGGCCATGTTTGACAGTTTACTTTCTACTTTTAAACAATGTACGCATCTATAACCTAAAAACTCTTTGTCTCGTGTAAAGGAGCGGACAACGTAGCTCGCCAATACGGGAGCTTGTCACAAAAACTGCTCAACTCCAAGGTCAAGGTAAATAGGCAAAGGACCATGGTCCCAAATGAAATGTCTTGGCAGAAGATATACATGTATGAAATATGAAGGATCTATCTCTACAAGCGCCTAAGATATGGGCCAAGTTAAAGTTTTGTTTAAAGTAGGTCAAACTTCAAGGTCAAAGTCACAGGTCAAGGACCATAGTCCAGAATGAAAGGTCTGTGCAGGAGGTATCTATGTGTGAAATATCAAGGCTGTATCTCTAATAGTACATGAGATAAAGATCAGGTTAAAGTTATTTTTAAAGTAGATCTAATTTCTAGGTCAAGGTCACTAGGTCAAAGGTAATGGTCCCAATTGAAAGGTCTTGGTGGATCTATATGTGAAATAGGAAGGCTGTATCTTTAATAGTTCCTGAGGTATAGACCTGGGGCCTGTTTCATCAAAACATTTAAGTCGTATTTTTGACTTACCAATGTCTTAAAAATCGCTTAAAACAACAATCGCATAACCCAGGTTTTGATAGACTGGCGATACGCGTTTCTTACCCTGAACTTGTCGTAAGTCGTCGGTAAGTCAAAAATACGTCTTAAATGTTTTGATGAAACAGGCCCCAGGCCCCCGGTTTCTAGAAAAAATAGAGTAGGCTACGTTGTCATGCTCAAATCTGAGCAACGTGCTCAAATTAAACGAAATCCGCGGGAACTCGAATATCATTCAACGTTTGAGAGAGTTCCATTGAAGTTAAACATTTTTTTCGAGAAGGGCCAGCTTAAAGTGTTTTGGGAGAAGCGATGCGACGGGACGCGACACTAGGGCTGTGAAAATAGCTCCCCTTACATGAAGTCCCGGCTCACTTAAAATTGATCGCACTGACAACAGCGATTCGTGACTTCATAATATCACATGAATATGCCTTTAAAGTAATCGTGCACCTACCCGCCAAATAATGTATTACGTCCAAAGCGTGTACTAAATACCCAAAAAGTTTTATTTACAAATTGATAAAAAGTGTAATGTTTAAAGATAAGGGTCCGTGTTTAAAACTTTATGAATGACCCACGTGAGTTATGTTTAACAACGCAACAGACATTTTAATTTTGGTAGTCGGCTTTAACGACAAGTTTGATTTCACCGCATTTGGCCTAATATGGATTTAAAACTTGGAATTTAGTTCAAATTACATAACAGTTTCTTGAGTACTGATACATGTAAGAGGGGGATTTTTTAGAAACAGCAAAAATATATATGTTTTGATCTACAAACCTTATGTTGTGGGTGCTCATTTGAATTGTCTCTTCAAGACGATTCAAATGAGTACCCACAGCATAGGGTTTGGATTTAATTTTAGAAGTTAGTATGCCTTAAACCCTTACATCTGCTGCTCGGGACTGTCCTATAAGTGGAATTTATTGAAATTTTGATCTAGAGAAATGTGGAAAAACGTTTTAGTGATAGTGTTAGTCTTTGCTGCTTTCGGCCCAGTATGGTCTCGAACATTGGACGGCAAGGCAGAAGACATTACGACCCGATCGAGACCACATGGCCGTAAAGTGGACGGTAACTCAGGCGTGGACAGTGACCTAATTGGCTGTACAGGTATACATTAATCCTTGACTTCTTAAGCTAATTAAATTAAACCCTTTCAAGTAAAAAAATTAAGATAATAATATATTATGTATTTGTAATTTTATACATACATATCAAAAACAAATTGACTAGACCGGCCAATATTAAAAAAAAAGTTGCATCTATACTCGAGGGAAAATGAAGAAGAGGCCTATGGGTTAATAGCATTTTCTTACCGCCTAAGTTTTCCTAAGCTATTAGGGCCGCTAAAACCACGACTGGTTTGAAGAAAAGTGAAAGCGCTTATTGCTTACCATTCCCACAGAGCTAAACTTAAAAGTTTGAACTTTCAATTTGAAAGAGGCTGCAGAAGAAAAGTCGTTTTTTTTCTCAATATTTTTTCTCCCTTTTACGTCTTTAAAACCCCGACAATTGTTTCGGAGAGGTTTAAGAAATCTTACATCAACGACTATAACTTACAAAGCATGACTTTCTTCATCTAAATTTAGATATGAAAATAGGACCAAATAGGACATTTGGTTATCAATACAGAGAAAAGTAATGATAAATGAGACTGGGTATACTAAATTTGCCTTATTCAAACACTGAAGATATTGGTTGGTACAATCTGAGAGGTGCAGCAGAGGACAATTGGACATTAAAAACTAAAAGAATGATATTTATGTATACCATTGCACAGAAAATATTGAAGAAATATGTAAAAATGCTAGTTGTCTTTTCTTCTATTGTCTCAATGTTTCCCATGAAAGTGTTTTACCATTAGAGGCGTCAACCCAAACCAAATCTCGATTGGGAAAGGGTAAAAGAACCTCCACAAGAATTACCCAGTTTTGAAGCCCCTTACAAAGAAAGCATAGGAAAACAAATAAATAGCATTTTGTCCTTTTCCTTCAATGTTCCTCCTGCTAAACAATTTTATATACATTTCGCAAGATTAAAATGATAGCCTAACAGTTTAATAATTTGTCATATTGACGTTAAGATAGAGCGAAGTGTTTTCAATGAAAAATAACTTTCGATCTTGATCTTGCGATCGTTTGGTTAAATATTTATCCTTATGAGGACAAGTTGACCCTTTCCCAATGTCAAGATGTGATTGCAAAAATACGAACAGGTCCAATTTGAAAGCTGTTGCAGACGACAAAATGAATTATGATAAAGGTAAGATTTGTGTACACTCTAACTCTGGAAATATTGAGGCAAAAGAAGAAAATGCTGGTTATCAGCATTTTCTTCTTTTGTCTCAATATTTTCCCAACCCTTTCCTATCAGATACATGAAAATAAGCTTATTTATGAAAGGGTTTATGAGTCAATTCGATGGACTATTTTCATTCGATTAAATCAAGCAGATCAAAAACTAAATCGCGAATAAGGAGATATTTAGTCGAGTCGGACGATTACGTCTGCATTAACCGTTTCCCAAACAAAATCACTTACCTATTTGAGAAGCTAACTCACTATACTGGTGCAATTCGTTCATGTGTTTATCCCCGCGTAATGCTCTTTGACGTAATAGTGCTAAAATGACGTCTTGCACAAGCACACACATGCGCATGTAATTCATATCGACACTACCTATCCCAGCATAATGGTAATTGTCCAGAATAAATAAACCACAAAAAATGTTGGGCGATTCAATTGGGAGGTCGCCCAGGACTAACCTTAGATCAAGAGAATAAGGCTATCGGCATGCTTACTGGTGGCGTGACGGCCAAAGAGGTGGATTAACAATTTAATTTGGTGTGAGTCAAATTGTCATTTCTTAACTGAGAGTAAAGAAATGTCAATAAGACAACACCCAAGACAGGCCACGCTGTAGCTGGCCGCGTAAAACAAGCCGACGTAAGGACAATTACGTAGTAACGTATTCACGACGTAATCGTTTCTCAGCAGCACAAGTACAGCCACTTTGGTCAGAAACGCGACAGAGACGTGGAATTGTGCATATGATGTGAGGAACAAGCTGCGTTCTTTGGGTTTACGTGTACGTCCACCTTACGTTTGCGTTCCTTTGTCTTGTGCTCAGAGACAGGCCAGGCTGAGTCGGACTCGGGTACTCTGTCCATTGACAGGATGACAGTGGAATCAAGTCGCTGTTGCAGATTAATCCCGTTTGAACTTTACCTTTGTTGAGGCGTGATTATAAAAGGAAGATCTTAGAACAGGAGAAAGAGGTAGCGATGACGTCAATAACGTAAATGATCTCACACGCGTTCTGTCTCTGCAATTTTGGCGTATTCTAGTGTCTTTTGGTTGAGGACTCATAAGGACTTGTTTAACAGAAATTGTGATACTGTTATAAAGGAAAATAATGGGCATGCAAGGTACTAATTCCGTGTGTCATTTTCAGAGTGCTACCCCTACCTTGTTCGGCGTCAAGCACCAGACGTGTCAGTTCTCAAATTCAAACCAAAATTTGAATTATTGTTGCAAAGATGTCTATAAAATTGATTTTAATCCGAACACAGATTATTGAGAAATAAGCTGCAATTTACGAATCTGCTAAACTTGTTTCCCTCAGTATAGCATTGAATCCATGGAAAGAAAAGGAAAACGTACAATATCATTTCTTTTCCCTCGGTTATTTAAAAATTGTCTCCGTCAAACCGGGAACTGTTTTTGAAAAGATCATTTGCGTTTCACTAGACATCTGACGATATGATAACAATTGCACCTCGTCCGTCTGTCTCTGTGACTGATATAGCCTTGAGGTATCCAGGCCCGTAGTTACTGGTCTGGACGGGGCTCCCCCAAATATACAATTGCTTGCCTGATATCAGATTCTCGAGAACTTTAAACACGCGCTAAATCTGGTATGTGCATGGTGTCATCAGAATTTTCTTTTTTTCTTTAATTTATCACTTTCAATGCCGTTCTGTTATATGTACGCAAAAAAAAAAAAAAAAAAAAAAAAAAAAAAAAAACATGAATGGGAACGATAAATCTCCCCGTTTGGAACAGTTTAGACTAACATACTCACAAATAGTGACAAAGTTTATTGCCCATCGATTTGCGGTTTGACATAAAGAAATATTAACTCTTCTCCATAGTTGTGCTGAAAATACTCTGGGTTTACCGTTGTGTACTGATAAACCGTCGGTGTTGTTATAAAATTTCGCAACTACAGCTTGAATCAAGCCGTAGTTACGAGATTTTATAACAACAAATAAGGAAGTACTATTGTTTGTCCGAAATTACGTCACGGTTAACTGGATAAAATTGTTCTCTATTACACACTGGTGGTGAACTCGGACAAAGCGAGGAACATTTTTCATGAACACAAGGTACAGATACTTCATGTTTAAATGCGCGTTTAAAAACCAGTTTTACTAGTTTGAGCATGTACACAACGATTTGCACGTGTTTATCCGCCCAAAACAATATGGACGAATCGGAGAGACACTTAGAGGCTATTGTCAGTTTTGTTATTTTATTTCTCTGACTGATTCTGAAGTTGGTATTACAATTCTTGGAGTAGAAGTTTTTTTCCGATGTGAAAATCGTAGTTAACGTTTTTTGAAGGGGACTTGTACGGTTTATTTATGATACCGTGAACATTTTCAATGGCTGTTCGAATTGCAATGACTTTTGTCCTAACAATAGAATGGGTTTTCGGTTATATATGGATAAATCGTAGGTGTTGTTATAAAATCCCGTAACTGCAGCTTCAATTAAGTTGAGTTTGTGACGTTTTAGATTTACGCCGACGAAGCACTAGTGTTTGTCCGAAAAAACGTCACTAGGTCTATATATACCGTAGTAGATAAAATTTATTCTTTTTCAAAGACGAATTAATGGTATACAATAATCATTTCCAAAACAATAGGCCTATCTGGTATTGCAGCCCCCAATTAGAAGGCTTTCAGTAATGACCACCATATAGATAGTGCTTCGTTTGCCCGTCCGTCCGTTTTTCTACCCGTCCGCCAATTTGTCTAGCTGACTGCTCTAGATGTCAAAATACATTGATTTTTTATGTTGAGAAGTTAAAATGTGTGTACTAATTAAGAAAATATGAAAGAAAAATATTAAGAAAAAAGGAGCCAAATTATTTTCAGTATAGATCTATTCTTCTTTTGATTCAATGTTTGCTATACGCACTTCAACGTCAATTACACAAAACGTGGGAACGACGTCGTATTGTTTGGCGGCGATGTTATAAAGTCATGAAAACAGATCATGAGCGTAAACTTTTGTTTCAGGAGAAATGTAGTGAGACGTCTTTTTTTAACATTTTATCTTTAAGAAATCTAAAATATTGAAACAAATGGATTTAATTATAGTAGCACAAATATACTCCCCGTCATAAGAAAGTAGCCACTTGTCTAATGCAAATGGTCGCCAATTTTAGGATTATTCATAAATGTACCGAAATAAATACAAGATATTGAAGCATGGCAAGTAAATCGAAAACAGTCGAATTACCCCATTAATTAGACTGTTTTCAATTTACTTGCCATGCTACAATTTTGAGACGATTCCAACACATCCAACGTCTACACGTGACGTCATTCCGACAAGACAACCATTATCGGAACGACTACCTGTGAAATCGACAGAAAAAGGCAAACGTTACAGATAGGCTAGATTGCTTCCTGAGTTGAGTTCTATCAGCAGTAGAGGCTGATTAACGGATTAGACCATCCGTTTCAGACGTCTTGCGATACCCATAGTCTTGCTACGATGTTATTGACAACATTACCTTCAGTGGGTTAGACAACATCTATTGTTTTCTAAGGACAATTGCATAGCATGTATTAATACCAACGGTGTTCACACTCGAAAATGTCTTGTAAAAGCGAATCTTATCCTTATCCACTTTCAGGAATTGTTACGGTAATAACAAGTATAGTAATACATTGACAATTATTGAAAGTAAAAGATTAAATGTGCATTTGTAAAATTTTATTCATGTACCGTATGCAGTCAAGGTGTTAATTGAAAAGGAAATGCACACAGTTAACTTTTCCCGTTAGTATACTTTAGAATGCATGCCCGTAGAAAGCAATTCCATATGGGCCCTGTCTGGGCCAGTGTCTAATATTGGGGGGGGGGGGGGGCTAAATTAGATTTGCCATAAGTTTTAAATGTGAAATGATGAAAATTCGGCATTTTTGCCAACTATGGGGGGGCGGCTCCAGAGTCCCCCTGTTCGTACGGGCCTGGGATGTGTGAAACAGTGGATCCTCCTTAGAATAAATGGTGATAATGGTAATGACAAACATTACAGTATAGATCTGGAAACGTTCATTTAGGCTTTTGCGACCAACATGGATCCAGATCAGACTTTGAATGTGCACTGTCTGATCAAGATCCATCTTGTTCTCATTTAATAGCTTATTCTCCACCTGTACCAAAGTTAAGAAGGCATAACGAAAATCTTACCGGTGAAACTCCAAGGTAACGATAAAAATGATGATGATTATTATTATTATTATTATGATGATGATGATGATGATGATGATGATGATTATGATGATGATGATGATGATGATGATGATGATGATGATGATGATGATGATGATGATGATGATGATGATGATGATGATGATGATGATGATGATGATGATGATGATGATGTAAATGTTTAAATGTGCCGTTAAGTCCAGTGCAATCGATTAATTTATCAAACATGTGGTCATAAAACACCGTAGCTGGAAAAGATAACATCGCAAACATGCTGTAACGTTGTCACGAAGAAACCGCACAATGATTTTCAATGACATGACACCAAAAACTGCCATTTACAGCCTTTATTTGTACATTTATATGTCTTTTTTGTTTACTTGCAATGCAAGTTGATAAACATAAACAGTGATATCGTACCATTTCGTTCGGGCGATTAAGATCAGCCCACATGATCTCAATATGCGCTTTGTGCACTTGCAATCCGTTTATACCATTTGAAAATAATGATCGATAAAACTGATATTTTCGTGCGTATTATAAATCATATCTACATACCTTAGTAACTTCCATTTGAGTGCATCCTTTAAAAAAAGACGGAAAGAGAAGTAAAACAAAATACCACGTGTATTGTTTACAAAAATCCGGATGTGACATGAAGTATCTGTACCTTGTGTTCATGAAAAATGTTCCTCGCTTTGTCCGAGTTCACCACCAGTGTTACATAACGCTGGTTTTCTTGTTTTGTCAAAACCATTCCTTGCTTGTGAAAAGGGATAGCTGATAGGTTTTTTATATAAAACATATCATTTTGTTCTTGTGTGAAGCAATATTTTATGATTCATAAATTTGTGAACAACACATCTTTGTTCATAAATATCATATTTTATCATGCAATATTGAAGTTTTATGTGAAATTTCACTAATTCGTTAAGTCGCGACAGTTAAAAATGACCATTTTGATCTAAGACAAAAGAGAAAAGTAAGAAAAGGGACACTTGTATACATTGTGTTTCGACGCATACATCATATCTCTAAAATTTTGAGGGAAACGTAGAAAATACTGATAATCAGTATTTTCTTTTTTTCTTTAACGCTTTCTGTGCTAAAATATTTAGATCGTTGTCGTAAATTCTATTTTTTTCTAACACAAAACATGTTTTCAATTTCAACTTTTGTATGGGCAACTCCTTTTGATACCCAAATTGGGTATGAATTTAGAAGTAAGATCAGGAAACGGAGAAAATTCTAAATATCTGTAATTCTCATTTTCCTACAAGGTTTTCTAAGCTTTTACATGCAAATTTGCTCTAAAAGTTGAAAGGGTTACCTTGCGGTATGCACCAAATTACATGTAAATAGATAACATTGTGTAAATTTACAAGGTGAAGTTATTTGTCCTTGTTTGATACCCCATATTTAACACAAAAGACTTAAACCCTTTCTCAGACGGCAGAAATTTGCACTACTACATTTTTTAAGCTAATTCAAACGCAAAATGGTTGGTTTCAAAGATAGGATTGTGTATACAAAATAGCACAGAAAATATAGAAGCAAATGGAAACAAGATGTGTTTTTGAAACGCTAATGGACCCGAAATGGCCAATTTTGGTTTTCGGGCAGACAGATGGACGGACAGACATACTGGCCAATAAACAGTGACAGCTTTTGTAATACTTTGGGGGGGGGGGGCAACGAAAACATGTGCCGACAAATAGATTACACCACTTAGCAACTTATTCCAGCTAGCATAATGTCTTCGTTTGAATTTGTCCAATCTGGGGTTTATTGTTAGGGACATGGTAAATTATATGATTATTATATAAACACAAATTCATTGAGGAAGATCTATAGTAGCTCAATCCGAGCGTCATAATCAGCATTTCAAAGGTTTTTTCTACTATAATTTAACTGCTCTTTTCTTATAATTCTAAATCATATACCCATGGAATCGTTTGGGAAATGGGTGATTATGGCGATTGGTGATGCAACACTGATAGGTCTAGAACTTGTGAATGACATAGCAGACTATTATTTCACACAGTTGATCTTTTGTTGGTTGATTTAACCAGGACAATGTTTAGATCCAGATATGTTTGACAGATAGAATTGTTGAACAATGCCCATTGATATTTGAGTAGGAGCGACATGATAAAATGTGGATGGGAACGCATTTACATTTTCAAATGATCAAAATCTGTGAGTTTTCGAAGAGTTTTTTGGGGTAGGGGTCAGATTGTCTGTTCGTCGGTCACTCGGTTTAACTATTATATAGTTTTTACTTCGTTTCTACTGAATGTAATAGACTCAGTATCAATCGAGATTTGTTATGCTCCCCTGTCAAAATATATGGTTCACATTGTTTCACCAGTGTCCATAGATCTGTCTTTCTGCTTGAAACGTAATGTGAAAAGTTAACGCGAAACACGTTGTGGACATTTGTGTTTCACAAACATACATTGGTTTTGTTTCGTGACAAGGATTCGTTGGGGAGAGATGTAAATGGTAAATGTATGACGTACATTAATTTGTATTTTGAGATAAAGCTTGTTTTGTTTGCTTGTATCGAGTTTTAAGGTAGTCCACCCCTAACTTCACGTGGGCGACGCTGTAAACATTCAGCGGTGTCCAGAATGTTTACGATGTCGTCCGAATAGATTCGAATGTTAACAATGTCGCTCTAAAAATTCCGACGTCGCACGAATCTCAGTAAAATGGACTACCTTAAGTCATTGTCAAAGTACAGGCATAAATTTTGAATTGAAATGTTTGGAAAGCTTTCATTAATGTTACAAGTTTAAATTTGTCAGAAGATTCTTAACTCTTTTCCAAAACGACAAAATTTAGAGAGGTCCAATTTGAAAGCAGCTACAGACGACAAAATGACTGTGGCTAAACGTAAATGTAGTAGATAATATAGCACATAAAACATTGAGGCAAAAGGAGAAAATGCTGATTATCAGCATTTTCTTCTTTTGTCTCTATGTTTTCCCAAACCTTGTCTCTTAGGGGCGCCAAAACCATGTCTTGTTTGGGAAAGGTTCTCAAACATGCGATTATTGCGTCACCAATCGTACGATACCGTGGCCTAGTGAGGGGTTGAAATATGTAAATAAGGAACGTAAATGGTGTGCAAACATTTCAATGGGTCCTCACAAAACCGTCCCTATTCATATCTTAAAGTTATAATATCCCAATTGGGACGCCCTTTAAGGAGAGATGATCGGAAAACATTAAATGAAGAGAAGAACATGCTTATAAACACCAGTTTCTCCCTTTCCATCAGCATAACGTAGGTTATGTTAAAATATTCGTAACTACAGCTTATTGAAGCTGTAGTTACGACATTGTCGAACGTGACCGACGATAAACTGTTATACTGGTGTTCACAAATTCAATATTAATCAATATAATTATCTAAATTATTGTCTAAATATTTAGACAATATTTGTCTGATCCCAGCAGCTTTCAAAATGGAACAGAAATTCATCATAGCCCAAGTACCAACAGAGCTACAAATATGAGGGGTGATTACTTTTCAAAATGCAATATTTCATTGTTTGTTCATCAAACCCTATGTTGTGGGTGCTCATTATCGTTCCGTCGAGGTCATTAAAATTAGTATCCAACTTGGGGTTTGGATTTAAAATAACAAATTTAGAATGCATTTACTCCCTGCTATATAATATTATATTTGTTGCTCTTTGTCGAGATATGATTCACTTTCTATCGAGAAGCCGTTTCCTATAACCATAATTGGAAATGGAAAAAGCGACTGCGTATACCCTTGTATGTATTATGTAATGTAAAAAAATATAGAATGAAGAAAGATGGCCAAATTGAACTTGGGCCCAACTCTCTTTGGACAGAAATCCCGTAGGTTGGCCAAAACAAAATATGCTCTGAAAACCATTGAATCAAAAGAAGGAAATGATAATAACATTTTATCCTTTTCCCTCAATGATTTAAACTACAACTGCGAAGCTTTCGTTTGTATTTGATTTGTCGTCTTTACCGACTTTTCACTTCTAGAATGTTGTCAGAATCTTCTTGTATTGAAAGTATTACTCTGCTTTTCACTAAAAACCTCGTCAATGCAGCTTGTATTAGGCTGCATTTACAAGGTTTGTGTTGAAAAGAGGCGATAAGTTGTATTGAAAATATAAGTTGTTATGAAACTGTGAATGCATTAACATATTAAACACTTTCCCAAACAAAAATATAGACTCTTTTGAACTCGATTGTGTTTGAAGACGACATTCAATTTTAATTTAAAACAAGCCCCATGACACATTGTACATGTATTTATAAGCATGAAAAAACGTCAATAGGAAATGACAAAATGCCGATTCCAACGAATTTGAGTGTTTCCCCCAAAACATTATCTATCTGGGACGCTAAAAATAGGGGTTGTTTTGTAGAAAGATTAAATTTACATATTTAAGGTGCGTAATAATGTGGATAATAAATCTCAACCCAAGATATCTATTCAATATGCATGCTTACTGTAGGATCGTTTTACTCATAAATAAATATATAAACACCTCGCAAGAATTGAAAAAAAAGAAGAAGAAGAAGAAGAAGAAGAAAGAAGAAGAAGAAGAAGAAGAAGAAGAAGAAGAAGAAGAAGAAGAAGAAGAAGAAGAAGAAGAAGAAGAAGAAGAAGAAGAAGAGAAGAGAAGAAGAAGAAGAAGAAGAAGAAGAAGAAGAAGAAGAAGAAGAAGAAGAAGAAGAAGAAGAAGAAGAAGAAGAAGAAGAAGAAA